>CAXAMN010011670.1:96811-116502 GCA_963970005.1 Durusdinium trenchii
GGGGCTCCTGGCATCGCTACTAGGAGCAAGGACGCTACTATATAGGGAAGGCTATTTCATTTGAATTGGGGTTCCAAAATGAACTGGGGTTCCACTACCTCAGTTGGAGAGTGGTTGGCAGATGTTGACACATGTCTGTCATCTAGCCTTGTTGGCTGACAGTGCTTGGCAGATGTTGATACATGTCTGTTCAATCCTCATGGCTCACCGTGTTTATGGAACATTACTACTTACCTACTCACCATGTCTTGAAAAATCTTGTTGGACACTTTTCAAATTAGAGGGGATTGGCGAAACGCGTCCAAACACATATAAACTCTCACGCTGAGCTGGTGCTTCACCATGTAGATGGAGCTGCTTCCCAAGGGGCTGTATTCTTTGGGTCAAACATGATCACGCAACATCAATTTCTGGCAGCGCGTGTCTCAAAATTTTTGGATGCGCTACCCTTATTGGCTGTCCACCAAAGAAGCGGTAGACTAGACTCCTGGTGACCTTGGAAAAGTCTGACAACCAAAAACCCGCAAGGCGAGGGTTTCAGGCAGCGCTGACCCGCCAAGTTCAACAGCACTCAACATTTCCGTTGTGTTTTCCAGCCAGTGGACACCTGCGCGGTGGAACTGCCAGGCAATCGCGCAGGTTTCTGTGGCAGTCTGCGACTTTTCGTTGTTTGTTGCTGGTGGACTGCGCTACTGTGTTTGAACTCCTTTGAACCATTTTTGACAACTACTCTTCAAAAAGACCTTGGTTTTTTACAGGACATGTTCCATGCTGGCGGACGCGGCCCGTGCTCGTTTCAAAGCGCTATCAAACTGGGGACGCCCGCGTCCTGGTTTTGGGGGCTGGACGAGAAACCACAAACCATGTTCTTGCAAACACACCCGGCTTTGCAGAGCAACATCACGGCGAAGAGCGAACGCATTAAACTTGACGAACTGGGCGGGCAGCACCCTGTCAACATATTGTTCACCGAAAGCGGCTAAAACAACGCCAAACATTAAATGCTGCTTAACATTGGACAGGCGACATACAAACTTTACTCCGGCAAACAAATAGTATATAGTATATGCTCTGAGTGGGTGTTTTGACTTCCCCATAATAGTTGGATGGTTCCCCTCCACGTCCCAAACTGGCCGTCCCTTTGACAAGTCACGACCAGGGTGACCTGCTTCCGTTGTTTGTTTGTTCTCAGTGTGGAGAGGATGTTTGATGGAAAAACGCAGTGACTGGTAATCAGCCTTCGCTTCGCAAAACCTTAAACCTACGGTTGACACAAAGGACGAAGAACCTTCGAAAAACAGGGCGCCGATTGCGAGGGAGCGGTGGGCAAATTCTTTTAAGGCTTTGACTCTGCTAGCTGCTATAGACAAGTTGCCAGGAACTGATTTACTTGGCAAGTGCTACACAATGGCAGAAATCTGCAAGTCAACTGGGCGCTGTTGAAACATGGTCATTCAGTTGTAACACACAGTTCATTTAGAAACAACACTTTAGATCCGTCATGATCGCACAGAATCCTTCTTTAATAACACGCGGACGGAGACCGTCGCAAATCAAGAAGCAGCTACGGCTACAAGTACCGAAAAAAGTCTGTTGCAGCACGAGGACCCAGCCACTGGGCGCAACTCCACTAAAGGAACGCTCTTTTTCTCACCACAGTTCCGGCAAGCGGTGACTGTCGCTGTTCAAAGCCAGGCTCAATCTACGTTTTCGGCAGCTTCTTCGATCAACCGGCCATCGGCGCTCACCGCCGCATCATCCTCTCGGTCTTCTTCCTCCATCGCCTCGTCAAAATGATCGGGGTCTTCATCATCCGCTCCAGGTCCAGCTGCCGCTTCAGCATCGGCGGCTGCCGCTTCACCACTGGCGGCAGCTTCACCGTCCGCACCACCAACAGCCTCGCCAGAATTGGCGGCTGCTGCCTGCCCTGTCTCCGATCGGCGCTTCTCAAAAATTGCCTGCTTCATGGAATTCGTCATGGCCTCAACAGGGCAGCCGTGCAGAACACGCAGCCACCTCACAAACATCCAGCCTTTACAACGTCCAAGGGCTCGCCGGCCTTCAACTTCTCCACTGCCAAGTCCTCCAAGTGAGCTGCCAATCAGATCGGCTAAGAGCACAACACAAATCTCTGGCGCACACACACATTGCACACACACCACACTGAGAACTATAGAACGCTGAGCATGGGGCTACAATCTCTTTTCCCTTCTCTTTGTCGATCCACTTGCTACCAACCTTATAGAACCAAAATTGTAGGGTTCCAATTCTGAATCGGTAGCAGCAACAAACAGCTGTCAGAAGAAAAACAAACGTGTGAACCTGACGCACGACGCCATGGAACACTCAAAGCCTGCTTGTCGCTCTTACGGTACTTGACCGTCCAAGCGTGCGAAGCTTTGTGCCAGACTGGGTTACAATAGCTGTCATCCTCGCTCAACTTTGCGCTCGGCCTCTTCTTCGGCCCGGTAGACGAGCCAGCTGCTGCTGCTGCGGCAGCTGCATCCTTATCCTCATCAGCGCGATCACCTGTGCCCCAAAACCCAACTAAACCGCCAGAAACCGCTCGCTTTAAAGCAAAAAACCACATTGCTTGAAATTGTCCAGCAAGGGCCGGCCTGAACCCGTGGCCTTCGTCTTTGCCTTGCCTTTCGGCTTGGTTGGCAACACCCCTTTGGCTGGTGGGACTGAAGCTTCCTGCTTGGTTTCTGGAGGTGGATCTGCCTTCTTCTTAGGAAGGGTTTTCGGCTTGGCCTTAGCCTTAGCCTTAGGCGCCGGCTCCTGACAAATAGAGCGGCGCGATCGGAAAGTGTGCTTCCGATTCCCTGCAATCAAAAACAGGCCTGGCCTCCCCTGACGACTCAGAGAGCTTGTCGACGTTCATGAGCACTGGCATTCTCAAAACACCCGGCTACCAAGAACTATATAACTCCTTCAACCTGACAGTCAAACTGCTACGATAAGAGCAATCTGAGAGCCGGCCATTCTAAAACAGCAATTGAGGGTAGAGAAATCTAAACATTAACTTCGAACTTTAAGCTTTCTATTTTCCATGCGCGCGTTCCCGTGTGTCAGTGGAACTGCCGGCTTCGTACTCTTGAATCCCTTGGTGGCATGCCCCGTGTGGCACACACATCTTGACTCAACAAATCATTGATAGGATCTGCAGTGAATGACTGCGCAAAATCGATCCTTCTAAGAAAGCCAGGAAAAACAGGGTCTACTTCATGGCTGACTAAGCACACAAATCCACAGCTGAGCCAGCCGGAATGCTCAGAGCTGCAAGCAAATAGACCTTGGGCTTGACTGGTAAAAGCTTCGGCGGCGATGATGAGTACTCCACCTGTCCAGTGCGCAAAATGTCACTCATCAAGGCTCATCCACTTATTGCAAAAGTCTAAGTGAACGAACAATGGATGCTGTTCATTCTGGGCGCGCCAGCCTCCCAAGTCAATGCAACCCGTTTGTTGCCACGCGGGACTTTCTGGTAATCACCGTGGAAAACAGCTCCCAGGACTGCCCTTCGGAGATTGTCGCGACTTGCAGGCTCACCATCAAGCGGGCTCGGCTTGAAAACACACGTCTTCTTGGAGCCAAGCCGGGTCACATCCCACCTGGCATTCTCACATGCGCCAACCAAACAAAAGGCAAAAACGAAGCTGAGACAACTAGCCTGAAACTGACGGGCAAGGACGTGGGCTCGCCACCTTCCTCACGCTCAAACACAATACAAACACAGAACAAGGGCTGTCAAAAAGAACACTAGAGGCTCCTCTTTGGCGCTCAGAACTTTGGGGACGAGGATATGGTACTCGACGTCGATGTCGGCCAAGCCTCCCTCAACCGCCAGCTTGCGCAAAAAGACACACAACGCAGTCGGCGATTTGTCATGCGCAATCAGGTCCAAATCACTCTTGAGGACCCATGGAAGCCCACCAGGTAGCACCTCCTCGCCTGAAACAAACATTGAATCTAAGATCACTTTAGGCTTGGCCTGCGTCAACAGACTAGAAACCGGCGACGCGTTAACATACTGCAACTTAGCGCTCAGAAAACGAGACAGCAAAAAGGTCAGACCAAGTTACAATCGACAGTGACCGAAAACTGACCCGCGCCGAAGCCAAACAGCTCACCAGCAGTCACTTGCATTGCTTGGTCCGAAGAGTTGAGCAGCCAAATGTGGTGCGAGGTGTCAATCACCACAGTGGGTTTGCCACCTTTGCCCAAACTAGCGCCAAGCCTGACAAGCAAAATTGAAGCGGGTCTAAGACTGTGAAAAATCGAAAAATTGAGAAAGCTGCGTATAATACTGAAAGCGATTGAAGCTAAGGTTACATCGATGCAGTATTTCCATACAGCTTAAACTGCAGTCGAACCATGATCAATATAGGATATTCAAACAATCGTTTTTCACATCAAATTCACGTTGATTTGGACACCATTTGACTGAACGCGAACCTCGCCGCTGGAACTTCACCAACAGGCACGCAAAGCAGATCCAGCATCCTCGACACGTCGAGGGGCTGCCTCCCGTCGTCGATGCTGAAGTCACATTGCCCCGAAGCGCGGATTGTGGTGGAAGCTGGCCTCTGGTTTGTTCCAGGCCCAGTAGGCTGGGGAGGTGGGTAGACCTCGTGGAACCTTGCCTGCATCTTCTTCACTTCCTCCTGCTCTGCAGCCCCACTACTGCGGAACCTGCTCAAAACGACTTCAAGGGGAAACACCGGAGTGCTGTTGTCCATGGCAATCATCTCAAGGCCCAAGCTTTCAGTGTCAACGGTTCTCGTCGTTGTCGGAGGTCGGGTTTTGGGCGGAGACAAAGTTCCATGGTTGTCCCAATACTTATAGATCTCACTCTCGAAAGCTGAACGTAGCTCAGCGTGATTCTTCTCACGCACCAGCCCCAAGTAGTGTACAGGAGTTGAGGATTCCTCCAGGAAGGTCTGCAAGCAAGCTCAGCCGAATTCTGCTTGCCTGAATTGAAGCCGCAAGAGAATATATATATATATATATGTATCTATATATATTTGTATAAACAAACCATTTCGCCAACAATGAAATGAGTTAGCAAGGGGGGGCCCTTTGTTAGAACCTGGCCTGTTAGGCAGCACGTCGAACCAGATGACCCTGTCAGTTTCATTGATGTTGAAGCTGAGCAAGTCATCAACCATCTTCTTATGGGCTTGCACTCCCTTCCTTGGTCACATGTTAAGAGGGCTTGCTAAAAATACGTTTGTGTGGCTCTGTTTGTTGGAGGACGCAACCCCTCAAAGGTGTTCTAAAACACGCGTGTTCTGCCTTTGTGAAACAATCATCTCAAAAGAAACCTGTCCGTTTGCTTGGTCACTGGAAGCTCAGACTTCAGAACAAAAACATGTTCAGTGGTGAAATCTGCTGGCTTGCTGCTGAAAACCCAAACCCTTCTTACACATTATTTGGAACCAAGAACATTAATAGACTTTTTGAGCTTTAGTTCAAAAAGTCTATTTATTGGTTTTGTCTGAATGTGGGTTCAGCAAAGCCCCAGGCTATTCACCAAACTGGTTTAGATTGAAACACAAACCCATACAATTTAGATTTGGGCCCAACTTGTATCCACGGCGTTGACCAGGAAGGGCTGGGTGGGCGCAAAAGGGTTCAAGACACTGCCAAACAAGCACCAAAGATTCCTAAAAGAGTTGGGCGTTGCAGAAAAGATATCAAAAGGACTGAAAAGTTGAGGCTCTGCTCCACTCTTGCTGAGGCCCCTGGCCTTGAATCTGGATCGAAGCCGATGAAGTCGGAAATCTTGATCAGCTGGCACGGTCCACAACGGGCTGTCTGGACAGCGTCGCTCTCCAGGAACGGTGAAGTCTGCACGTAGTTGGTGTGAATGGCAACGCGAGCAGGTTGCGACATTGGCCGGCCATCCCGAACACCTTCTGGTTTCTCAAACAGAATTGCCACCTCATTGGTCAAGTTGATAGAGGATTTCATCAAACCATCCTCGATGGAGCGACGGTGTTTCATCAAGGCGGTCTCGGCTGTTTGTGTCTGGAAGACCGGCATCAAGACCCAGCCACAATGTGAACTGCTCATTGCGCACACCGCGCCAAGGATGTTGTAGGCTGCCTTGACCCTTTCAGCGCTCGCGGGAAAGACAGTCACATCAAGGCAAGCGACAACGTACCTGGGATTGCTGGCCAATAAATGCAAAAAAACTCTGAACGGAGGAGGCACATGTCAAGTGCGGCCAGCGGGGGGGTACCAGCAAAATCAGCATTCAACTGGCACTAGTTCAAAGCTTGACCGCTGCTAGTTGGCAGCGCGTTGAATACCATATCGAAAAGTGACAATAGATCAATAGATCATTTGACCAAGGTTCACTGTCCCTGCAGCTCCGCGCATAGGCTCCATGAACTTCAGGAACTCACTGGTCCCAATGGTTTGCATATCGTCGTCAACGGGCACCAAGCAACACTTGGCCTTCATGAACTCTTCTGCAAATTGGCGGCCCTTCCTTTCACTCCAAAACGGCGCACGAATCCGACAATTGCTACCTACCCACCTGCCAGTCTGTATTTACTTTGTATTACGCGTACTTATATCAAACATTTGTGTCCCCAAAACTGCTCAACGCGCAAATCAACAGCCATCGAGCTGAGCTGAGGCTCTGCTGGCGGTCACGAAGGTACTTCACATCACGCGCAGTCTCAGCTGCCTGGTCTGCTTTGCCAGGGAGCTTCAGCTTCAGGATCTCCATGTCCCTTGCAAACATTCCCTGGATCTCTGCAAGGGTCGCCTTGGCAACATCTCTGGCCAACGCCTGCGCGGCCGCTTCCTTCTCGTCAGTGCGGCCCCGTTCGATCTGCAAAATAAGAGGCCTGCTGCGTGGCTTGGCCCCGAACAAAGTCATGAGTTGGGTTGGTTGTCGCAAGTGTTGGGGTTTATGGTTGCTCCAACATAATGTGGGTTAGCAAGGGGGAATCACCAAGTCATGAGTCGGCCGCCCATGTGTGCCTGGCCTGAAAGCCTTGACTTCTGAAACCTCTGTTGCATTTGGGACCTGTTCCTCCAACGTGGTGATCAAGTCGGCGTCCAGGAACCCACTCATGAACTGTGATCTGAGTGAGTCAGAAAACTTAGTGTAATCCTTCTCGGGGCACAGCTGCTTGAACCTTTGCAAGAAAAAGAGGAAACCGCCGCAGCTCTGGTGAACCTTGACTGCCTCTTTGTATGTGAGGGCCTTCTTCACGCCCGGCGCTGCTTGATCGTGGTCGTTGATGACTCTGTCCAGAAAAAGCGAAACCTCGCCCCGGAAACCAACAAAAAGGAGCACAGACGTCTGTCTTCAAACAACAGAAGAGAAAACGCAAAAACCATTGGATGGCGAGCCACAAGGTCATGTGACTCCTTGAGGTTGGTGAGCTCTTCATGCCAAGCTTCGCAAGCACCGGAGGCCGAAGAGAAGCCAACAGAAAAAGTGCCATTCCCAATCGTATCATGGTTCAAAAACAAAGACATTCCCCTCACTTTCACTGCAGCCTCCAATCGGTTCCGAATGAGGTCAGGGACACCAACAACCAACTCTCGCACGGCCTTGCTCTCCTTCGGCCCTATGGAAAAGGCTCTTGCGATTCCCGACGCGCTCTCCCAGTCCTGGGCGGCCATGAGTAATTGCATTGAAGTGTCATGGTGTCACGCGACACATATCACACATACGCCCCCCCCAAAAAAAGTGTCCTTCATCTGCTGGTCGATTCCGCCACAGCCAGACTTCTGGAGGATGCGGATTTGGCGAAGGAAATTGAAGCAGTGTGGTGCTTTTCGGGTTGCGGCATTGATCATTGCAGATCCTGCGGCGCGCGACACGCTGAGCAACCGGACAATTTGGGCCCGACTGCGCACAAACCCCACTATGTCGCTTGGCTACTTCTTGGTTTTGTCGGCTGAACTGTCTCATCGATTGGCCAGTACTTGGGAGCGAGCGTCTTTGAATGACCCAAAGTTCACGTGGATAGTGCCCATCGTAGCCTGACTGAATCGTCACTGCGCGGCTATCAGGTCTGAAGGTTTTCACCACCAAGCAACTCGGATATGGTGGGGGACATGGTCAGCCAGGCCCAACTCCCTCACACCCTGGAGTGTGATCAACAGGACGGAGCACCGTTTGTAGCCCTTACAGTATCCGACTGAGAAGGGCCGCAACAGATCACCTGGGCCAAACATCCAAGCAAGACTGCAAAGCCAATGCCTGCACAAGTTCAAAGCCCGAACCAACTGAACAGCTCAGCCAAAACACTTTTGCCAGGTAGTGGAGCGCACTCTGTGTAAGGTCTCTCAAGGAAAGCTGAACCAACCCTGGTTGCTGCTACCTTCTCGGTTCCCACAAGGTCGGGGTTTGTCAGAAACCTCAGCTGGGGGCACACATAAACACACCCAAATCAAAGCAATGGCAACCCTGCTATCAAGCCAATGATTGGTAAACGCACAAGGTAACCCCTCTTGCAAATAGATTTGCATCAGGTTTTCGGCCTGGTCAGGGTCGACCATTGCACTCACGCCAAAATCAGAGCGCCACGAGCACTGCCACGGTCTAATGTAGCCTGGCCCTGACATGTCTGTGCTGTAGCTTTTCCTGCGGGGCAAAAGGACATCCCAGGAGGTGGGCGGAAACAGGTTGGACAAGCTTTTGGACACTTCGCAAAACGACCAACTAAGGCATGGTCGAGCCGTCGGCAGGCGCAAACCCATCAAGCCAGCTTGCGAACTCGAGCATACTAGCCTAGAAAAGGTCTGGCAAGTAAGCTTGCATCACCAATTTGGCACCCCTAGCAAAATTTCAATTTGGGTCACCGTTCAAATTAAAAAAAAGTACTTGCCAGTGCCCCCACTCCCGTACGCTGCCTCGTCCGGATGTTTTGAAGACAAATAGTCGTCCAAGCCACCGACCTTGAGAACCTCTTTCCGGAACCTTCGCGCAGCAATATTTAGCTTCAACGCCCACAAACTCTGCTCACGGACGCGGGTGCGAGAACACACGACAAGCGGTTACGGTAACTTGGCAAGGGGCCAGGCAGTGACCTGGTGGATGTACTGCCACTGTGCCGGGTCATGGTCTGCAACGGGTTTCGCCTTCTTCCCAGACAGCGTGTCAACAGCGCCACCAGCGCCCGACTTGCGCTTTTTCGGCGCCATGCTACCCAGCGCCCGAAACAAGCCGCCTGATCCGATCCTTCACAGGTTCTCCTCCCATGCACGCCTTCAAACTAACATCGAAGGCCAACCCGCACAAACAAATGACTGCCAGCCTAAAACAAGAAGCGCCACACAACGAGTCTGACAGCATCTTGAAAAGCTGAAAAATATGTGTTCCCGGTCAGCGCAACTCAACTCTCTGTTGTTCAAGAGCGGGGAGATTGTGACATTTTGCCAACTTCTTCAACCCACATCTTCCACAAACACATGAAGACCATAACTTGCTGGGCGGAAAAGCAAAAATCCGTCCAAAAGCTACAACTATATGGAGTGGGCCGATTTTAAAAAATCCGTCGCACAGCAAGCAAACACGGCGTGGGCGAAACCGTTCTGGCACGGGCTTTGTCATTGTATGTGGACGGATCTGGGGTCAGATCCGCCCATCTCTCTGAAACAAACCAGCCCCAAGAACAAACTCTTTGAAGCCAGGATTCGCCCTGCAACCTGCCACTGCAAAGTGCTTTGCATTGTGGGCGGATCTGGGGGCAGATCGGTCCAACCACCAGAGGTGGACATCAAATCTTGTAAAGTTGAAATTATCACATTGACAAAAAAAAACTACAAACAACTGCGTTTGGGGACCAATCTGCCCCCAGATCCGTCCAAAAAACGCAAAGCCGAACTGCTGCTAAAATGGGGACTGGTTCAAGCAGAACAATCAACCATTGAACCCAAGCCACCTTAAACGGTACTGCCGCTCCCAAATTTTGAGAGTGTCACGACGTTTAGGGTTTAGACAAACGCTTTTTGAATAACAGAGTTTAGACAAGAGGTGATTCTACTCACTGCCAGTCCTAGACATTCTTACCGCAGCACCTGACATGCCATAGGCCATATGTCTATCGGGCTGCGTGGTCTATCAGTCCATCGCCTACCTTTGCCTTTGGCTTTGCCAGATTTCCCTCGGCCCTTCCCCCGTTGTCCTTTGGACAGCGGCTCAGATTTTTGTATTGCGACTTCTGAGAGCTCGACAGCGTTATCCCACGGCACCCCTTCAACCCACAAGCGAGCCGCAGCTTGGAAAACCGAAGCTGTCCTGTACCTCTTCGCATATTTTACACGATCCCTTGCCACCTGAAGCCTTGAATGGCCAAAGAAACACGGGCCGCCAAGCATCACGAAACAAACATCCTAATGAGCCGACAAGCAGCATCAAAGGGTTCGGCAAGACCTCAAATGACTTCGTCCCTCCATATGCATCTGCCCAACGAGTCTCTTCAACACGAGACCTGCTGAGAGCTGACCTCGGATCTCAATCACTGTGAACTGCAATCACATCGTCGCAGTTACTATATATATTTGAACGCGTTCAACTCAATGCTCAGTCATGGAGCGCACTGACATCTAGCAAAGGCTTCTCAGGCAGCACATCACTGATCCAGGCTTCCAGGTAATCAGCAGCTCTCAGAAGGCTGAATTCAGGGAGTCTCAAAGAAGGAATGTATTTGAGATGATGGTCTCGGTTCGCATCACCAATGTCGTTCTTGTCGGCCAAAGCTGGCGATCGCAAATTAAAAGCTGAGTGACAATTGCCTAACTTCTCAAGCACTTGGTCTCAAGCAAAAGGATTGGTTGAATTGTGGGTCACGCGTGAAGCTTGCCTTGTGGGATACCAACGGGCAAGTTGCGCAAGGCCCATAGTCGCGGAAGGAAGAGGAAGCAATGGCTGTAGTTCTTCTGGTGCATCCACTGTTTGGTCCTCACAAGATGAGAGTCACAAGTCATACTATCACCACGCAAACTGCAAACTCACAAGCATGCCAAAACACCTGCCAGGCAAGCCCCTCTTAGAAGCGCTTGCTCGCTATAGGTGTCAAGTTTGCTACAAAACCCTCTCTGGGACCATGGCATTAGAAGGACATCATGAGGGTGCTCATCACACTTCCAATAGTTGTTCTGGACGCGCGGCACACTTGTCCCTGATCCTGAGAACCAACAAATACGTCCTATCCCACAAAAGGATTTAAACTTCCCTTCAAAGCTAGCAACGCACACTGGTCACTGGACACGCTGCCCCTGCCTACGTCGCACCTTCTCACAAATCTCAACTCATGCGGCGCACCGGGCCCGCCGACACCGACCAGTCCCACTGGCACGGCTTCACTCAGCCACCCTTTCCTGAAGTCACAAGCAATGACGGCGTAAAGAGTAAAGCCATCTGTCACAGTTCAACGCACACTGACACACTACACGCGTAAGCAACGGACGTCTGAAACTCGGCAAAACTACAGCCTGAACAAAACATCACACAAAGGCGCCAGTCACGAGTGCCATCAAGCTTGAAGCATCTTCTGTGCCCCTCGTGAGGGCGCTCCAGAGAAGCAAGGAAGCCTTGCAGGCTGGTCACAACATCCTCTGAACTCTCTGCGCGTGGAAGGCGTCTACGGATCCAATCAGCTGCGCTACCGAAGACTTGATCGATGTCTTCGTGGCTGTGGCCACTTCTCAAGAAACTCATGCAGATCTCTTGGCATCGGTGATCTGATACCAGTGAACTGGCCCACCGCATAACGTGCCCGTTCTTGACCTCTCTGCAAGTGTTGTCAGCTTGGATTGTGACTCTGCTCGAGGGCAGGTCACACCCAAGCTGGGTCAGTCGAGTCATAGTTGAGGCCAGGATTTCTATCGACGTGTTTGAATCCTTACAAAGGTTGGCCTCGCTGACGAAGAAGTCTAATAGCCATCCATGAGCGATGGTGGCAGCCACGTGCAAGCGGGGCCTGCTCCATGAGTCGAACTGTTTTGCCCGCATTGCGTGATGCCGTGGCACCGCAAATTTTCCTTGGTCCATCCCGTCGGAGATGATAATCACCTCCGGTCCTCGGGACCTTGAGCATCCTCGTTTCCTCCAATATTCACATCTGTCCCGAAATTGGGAGGCGAGGTGTGCATACAGAAGTGACTGTTGCATTCGCCTGGCAGCCAGGTGATGGCCAAGCGATGCAATCAGCACTTTGTGCTTTACGCACTCTGTGCAGGTAGCGTGACTGGAATGCACTCTAAATCTCATGAACGAGAAGTGGGACGCCCACACCTTGCAACGATGATTGGTTCATCGCACTCGCAAACCTGAAAAATGAAAAGCACCGAACCAGCTAACCAAAAAGGGGTAAGTGAATCAGGCAAAGGCGCACGCCAAAAAGTAGGGAAGGAGGCTGCCTGACCTGGCGCTTGCTGTTTGTACTGGACCCAATAGTCCTTGATCGCTCCGGGCGGGAGCCATCTAACTTCGCAACCAGCTTGAACTGTCCTTAATGGGTCCACTGCAACACCTCGGCGATGCCTCTTAGAGGTGGACTTTGGTTCCTGCGTGCTTTGTTGAGAAGGATCTCGCTGTGAGCTTTCTGTGTCCACCATGATAGCATATGGGTCTAAGGGAGAGTCGTACGTGCAATCTCTCACGTCGGGAAGGCTTTCGGCAATCGAGTTGTAGATTTGCTCAAGAAACGAGAAGACACCGGAGAAAAGTTCTGAAGTCTTGTCTGCGTGATGCTTTGCTTTTGCCAAATACCTCAAATCAACTGGGGGCGCTGCGTCCCCTCTCGCCACAGCTGCTTTGATTCGAGCAAAGCGACCACTTCCTGACAAAACGAAGAGCGCCCAAAGAAAAGCAAACCTTGAGAATTTCAGAAACTGGAAAGCAGCAGTCTCGACATGTCTCGCCACCACATCTTGCATGCAAGGCGCCCAGCGCATGCAAAGCTTTGAAACATCTTAAGCAAACCTGCTGGTCCAAGAAGATCCAAGCAGTGCGAGCCCCCTCAGGGCTTGCTCGAAGGATGTCCCGCACACGCTGAAAGGCCTAGCGCGGAGACCCACAATGCGCAGCCAGCAATGGGGAAATACAATTGTCAGAGCCGCTCAGTCAAATGAACATGCTCAAAAACAATTGTTTTTTTTGTGCTGAGGCACAACATTGTCCTGGTCAAGTTTGTGCAACTCTGCCCACTCTTTCCTGAAAGAAACCAGCCGCTGCAAAGCCTCTTTGCACCGGAAATGGTCACGGCACCCTGACTTGCACTTAGCTGAGATCTTTGACAGCATGACCTGAATCTGCACAAGGTCATTGACCTGCGGTCGCTTCTTCCGGACCCTCTTCCTCCTTTTGGAGGGCTTGCAAGTCTGCAGCCATTCTGCGTCTGTTCCGGAGCTTGCACTGCTGCTAGTCAACGAAGTGACATTGCGAACCATGCGTGGCTCCTCCATTGCACTAGGAACCAGACTCATGTTTATCGTACTTGCACCCCCTCAAAAAAATAGCTTTGGTGGCGATTGGAATTTCAAAAGAACTGCACCTCGATTCAGTGTGCACAATGAAAGTTACTCTTTGCATGGCCCCTCATACAGCTATTGGTCCCAAGAGTTGCGAACAATTCCTGTTGACTGAAGAAGAAGCCTCAAGCATACGTTGCGCCAAGTTTTCCCACATCTATCGAACTGCTGCATTGCAACGCTGAGCGCGCTACATTATGAATTAGCTTTCACCCGCGCAGCCCACAAAAATGGTCAATCTGTAGCTGCTGCACTGTACCCTCTAAGTAGCGAAACCTATTGTCCACCTGTAGCTGCGCTGATCCCTTTATAGATAGTAGCGAAACATGTGACGACCTGGCTGGCAAGCTGTTAAAACAGCTTGCCAGATCAAAAGGGCATTGCGAATGTGAAACTCACGAGCTCAAAGTTGCGCGCCAGGACCTGTGAACCCTCAGGAGGATCTCACTGGCCAACGACGCACACGCTGGCACCACAATATTCCCTAGCAACCGCATCCGTTCCTCATAAACGGACGGGTCATCGCCACGGTTTGGCAACAGCCAGGTGTCCATGGGCAAACTGTTCGGCTTGTTGAACTCCACCTGCATGAAACTCGCGAGCGGCTTCAACTCCAGGTCCTGAAAGTTTTCAACGATGGAAGGGTTCCAAATCAGCACGGTAAGTTTAAGGTGGAAACGAAAACGCATAATCGTTTGGGTTGACTGGCGTTTTTCTCGTCTGACTCGGCCATGAAAAAAGGTCCCCCCAACTCCACTGTGACCCCCCCCAACAGTGGAGTTGGTCCAATGGGCGTGTCCTGAAAGATTTGAAAACCTTTGCGCACTGCCCAGAAGAAGACTCGACGCCGCTGAGCCTGACGAGCCACGGTTCCATGTATCAGCTTCTTGCAGCACGACGTGTACAATGCTCAGGTTGCGGCTGCCAAGCCCACGTTTTCCAGCGAAGAAGTGGACCACATCAAGGTCAAACCTCTCTCACCACACGCCTCCAACCATCAGGCCACACCCCCAAATCCCACTAGTCACTATGTACCTAGTGTGTCTGGTGATTCCCCCGACCTGAATCAAGTACTGAATCACTTGCTGCATGTTGTCCTGCTTGGAGAAGATCGAGGCAACGTTCTCAAGATACAGGAAGTTCCTGTCGCGCGCGGTGACAGTGGCAATGGGAGCAGCAACCAAAACTCAACGTCCTACATCAGGTAGTGAGTGGGGCCTTTCTCCTTTTTTGTAACGCGTGCGTGGGTGTACACCGCCCACCAACAGCAAGACATGAAGCTTGAAGCTCACCAGCCTCTGAGAATGTGGCAGCGTGTCGAAAATGCGGAACACTTCCACCAGCAATCCTGTCCGGCTGTCACCAAGGCCCTCCTGCGCTCCTCCGCAGCTGATTCCCTGGCACAAGATAGAATCCGGTAGACCGGAACAACACGCAAGAACATCCTGCCTGGCAGGGGAACCCTCCTCCACAGCCTTCGGCGACAGTGGCGCTTGGTGCGCGAAATGTCCGAACATCTTCCCAGATTCCACCCTGATGCAAGAACCCCTCTCGCATTCTGATGTCCAGAATTGCGCGCGCGTAGGCATTGAGCTCCACCTGAGGGGGCAGGCACAGTTAATGTAAGATGCATGGAGAGGGACTCGCAACACTGAGGTGGGTACGTAGTCTGTGCTGTATAAGAACCTCAGCCGTGCCAAATTTCAAGACCTATCACGGGTCACAGCGTTTTGTGAAAAACATGCACTGCAAATCAGCAAACACACTGTCGACTTGGTAATCTTTGCCGCCGCAACTGGGATAGAGCAACCAAAAGTCACACACCCAAACACTGTGCTGCGCTGATGGGAGCGGCTACACCCTGAGCCCGCTCTTGCCACTCATGTCTCGTCCAGCTCCACTCCCACCTTTAACGATGGGCGACAACACACTAACCTGGACCAAGACTCACAACTGTTGAAGAAAAGCTGGGACGTCCACTCCTTTCCGTGCCACCTGGTGAGGACCTTGCACTCATTGCCCAAATGTATCCTTGAGAGCTGGGCGCGGGGCCACACTTACACTCTTACATTTAATTTTCAGCTGCGGTAGGAAATAGCGCAGCTGAGTCTCTTCACTTGGTTGACGCCAACTGTTCTCACAGTCCCGAGAACAACAACTTCACCACTTTCGCTGGCTGGGCGCTTGCGCTTCGGAGGCGGCTCATTGTTCTCTCCCATCACTGGTCTGGCAAGGGAGCCCAAACAAACCGGCAACACCCCACTGACTTTTGACTGCCGGCCTTGTGGGAATTCGATGGGCGACGCCATCGCTTGCCCGCCGAATGAAAGTGATGAACGTGAAAACTTTGTGCGTGGGATATCACAAACTAGAATTTCTATGTTTCCTGAACTGAAAGCCAACAATACAAGGCAGGGATTTGTTTGCTTTCTGCAAAGTCGGACGGCGGAAAGGAAAAAGACTACCTGCTACTGTTACAACAACTGACTGTCTTTTCATCATGGCTTTTGGATTTTTTGGTTGAGGGCCCAGCCGGCTCAATCCCAACTCCAAAGCTCCACATCCTGCAAATAAGGAGATGACGGGGATTTTGCCGGCAACCTCAGCCACTGCGTGCCCTTCTTGAAACATGAACGAACTGCCGTTCTGATTCAGGCAACGGCTTTCCGCGCATCTGGAAATGCAGCGTCGAAGGCAGCGGTGCTCACAGCTCCTGGGGTGTGGTCCGTCCAACCTCGCGGCAAACCGGAGAAGAACTCGCCGGTCTCTGGCGACAAGAAAGTCCCTTCTGAAGGTGAACGCCCAGACTTCTTGCAAGCATCCTTATAATCCTGGCTCCATCTCACCTGGTTGGCCAGGTCCTCGGATTCACTGGTATTAAAATAGATACCAAATGTCGCGTAACCCAACTGAACCTACAACTCAGCTAGGGACAGCAACGCCACGGTTGGATGGCTTTTGGGACGCGCGGACAGTCGCAGAAAAGCACCCTAGGTTGCGACTCAAGTCTAATAGCAACTACTGGCTTTTTGGTGTGCCATCTATGCTGAATGTTCCAGCCATCGAATGAACTGGGGCTTCAACTAATGGTACTCCATGAGCGGAACACTCTTCGCCCAGTGAAGAAGCCAGACTTCAAAACTTTCTTACCCTTGCCACCCATTGGGCCAGCAGCTTTGGATTTGGAGTTGCCAGCCTCAAAAGCATTTTTACTGGTCTGACTTGTATTTGGGTTGCACGCCCAAAAAAAAGTAATTCTGAGATTAGTGACTAGGACGACAAACTGAGGCTGCGGCGGGTCTTGACACCACCAGATTGAGTTTCGGCGCTTTTGCCAAAGGGATACGAAATGAAAGCAAATGGAATGAGCGTTTAGTGGTTTTCATCACTGCCGCCCATTTTGGCCAACGGACAACATCACTTGTCTTTTCAACAACTGTGACAGGATGGAGAATCGAAGCCTCTGCCTGATTCTGATCTCGCTCAACAGCCTGCGCTGCTCACACAAATGAGAAAAGAGAGGTTGGAAATTGTCACCGGCGCCTCTGTAGGCGCATCATCGTGCCCCTCAAAGCTTGGATCTGGCTCACACCTAAAGATGGCATGTGACCAACGTCAACGTCAGCACCGAACAAGCACTACTGTAAAGGAAACACATATGATTTAAATGATACAAACTCTCTACATGTTGAAACATACATGATAATCAATGCAAAAAGGGCATTGAAAGGGAAATCTGCTGGCTTGCTGCTGAAAACCCAAACCCTTCTTACACATTATTTGGAACCAAGAACATTAATAGACTTTTTGAGCTTTAGTTCAAAAAGTCTATTTATTGGTTTGTCTGAACATAATAATAGACCAGGCTTCTGCCAACAGAGCCCACAACACTTACTGCTTTAGATTGGGACCCCAACGACCTAAACAACTTGGGTTTATGGTTGGAAGAGCAGTCTACGGTACCCAAAGAAGAGGGATTCGCGCGACCGCTTGCACTGACATCTGGGGCATCGGCTCGCTGTCTGACAAACGATTGACAACGTTGGCGACAGGCATTGCAATCAGCGCAAAGTTCAATGCTCAAGGGCGTAGGGGCAGAGTGTGGAACACTAAAAGCCACAACAGCAATTGGCGCAGTGCTATCCTTTTAAACTGTCCACAGTTCATTTTGCAGTAAACTGTCGCTGCTCTGCTGCGGGCAAGCACACACAGTACATTTTCCAGGCCTGGCGTAACATCGCACACAATCCAAGCCTCCGGCGCAGCAACGTCCAACTGCTGCAACCCTCACAACTCAGCGCAAAAAAGACCAATAGTCAAACCTAGCCTACTTGCCAACACCCCAGATCTCTGCCAACATCATGGTGATCGCTTCGCGACTTGACAGAAGCTTCAACTTGAGCCCGACACGGTGAGCTGGCCTCGGCTTGCAACACCAAAAAATATCACCAGCATCAACACAACTCAACTTTGGTCAAACAAAGCTCGCAACGGCCACCGACGCTTCTTTGACATTGTCTCTTGACCAGTTATATCTTCACCCTGTCAACCTATGAACATTGTGAAACTACCAGGCTGGGCACGGGCGGGGCGCAAAGAGCTACCACAATGCTGGCCTCATTCAAAACCCAAAGTTGCTCTACAAATGGTTGCTCAGATTATCCTAGCTGAAGGCTGAAGCGAGTCGCGTCATGAGTCCATTAGAAGACTGTTGGGAATGATTCTATGAATTAGTCTGTATACTATGAAAATGATGTCTGGCCTTGAATGAAGGGTATAGTTTTTCAGCTGCTGCGCCACGCCAGGCCTGGGCTGTGACATTGAGGATTCTTTTGGCGGTCGTTTGATGCCACTTGTGGGGCATACAAAACATTTACAGCTGCTGTTGACCCACACGTCGGACATGAAACTCTTGAATCTTGAAGCACAACCAAAGAGCGGCGACGCCCTTCTGGGAACCGGACCGCTATCGGCTACCGACCTCGAACATCAAGGCGTTGAACTTGACCTCCGCCCAATCCTGCGCGCGATTGAAAGCCACGATGACATGAACAACGAACAAAAGGACTAAAACCCTGCCATCTCAACAACACGCAAACTGCCCACGTCCTTCAACTGGCCAGGTGAAGGACGTCGCACTGAAAGCCATCTTCAACCTTCTGCCCCCCCCAAAAAAGACAAACCTTTTGTCTGAACCACTCTGCTGCTGCAGTGGAGAGATAAAGGCGCTGCAAACGGCTGCAGCCTGTGGGCGACAAAACACACACACACACACACACGCGTGAACGGCGCAGATCAACAGGAACTTGAAAAATGTCTGACACTAAGCTACCAAATGCTCCAGCGTGCGGTGGTTCTGTAGCTTTCTTGTAGCTACATCCTTCACCGCAATCTTCCCACAGTTCAATCGCCTTCGCCTTCACTTCGCGGATCAACGCTGTGCAAATCATCGCATCAAGACGCGACGCTCTTCCACAAGTTTGCCAAGTCCGTCTCTCTATACGGGTGGTGCAATGTGTTTGTAGACCAGGTACGGGGTGCGTACTTGAAAACTAAAGATTTGGTGACGCAAATGTCTCTGCCCATCGCAAAAGATATATCGTGTGATCATGGTTGACCCAAAGAAATTAAAATGAAATGAATACAGCCCCTTGGGAAGCAGCTCCATCTACATGGTGAAACACCAGCTCAGCGCGAGAGTTTAAAAATGTGTTTGGACGCGTTTCGTCAATCCCCTTCAAAATACTTTGAAAAGTGTCCAACAAGATTTTTCAAGACATGGTGAGTAGGTAAGTAGTAATGTTCCATAAACACGGTGAGCCATGAGGATTGGCACAGACATGTATCAACATCTGCCAAGCACTGTCAGCCAACAAGGCTGGATGACAGACATGTGTCAACATCTGCCAACCACTCTCCAACTGAGGTAGTGGAACCCCAGTTCATTTTGGAACCCCAATTCAAATGAAATAGCCTTAGGGGCTCCTGGCATCGCTACTAGGAGCAAGGACGCTACTATATGGGGGCTCCTGGCATCGCTACTAGGAGCAAGGACGCTACTATATAGGGGCTCCTGGCATCGCTACTAGGAGCAAGGACGCTACTAGGGGCTCCTGGCCTTACTACTAGGAGCAAGGCCTTACTACTAGGAGCAAGGACGCTACTAGGGGCTCCTGGCCTTA
>CAXAMN010011670.1:119362-140923 GCA_963970005.1 Durusdinium trenchii
TCCAAACCTAATAGCGATGGCCTCAAACCTAATAGGGATGGCCTCCAACTTAAGAGCGATGGCCTCCAACCCAATAGTAATGGCAATGGCCTCCAACCTAAGAGCGTTGCATGGTTCAAAGATACAGCGCAGGACAAACAAGGTGATGGGAAAAACACAACGGTGATCGGGAGCTTGAGTTTGAAGGCATTTTGAAGCACTGTAAGTCTGTGAGAGAGCGCTTGAGGCAGGTGCTTCTGGAGTGTAGTTTTGCAAAAACTCAGCAGCACAGTGCCAGTTTGCATTCCATTTATATACTTTCTGCAAAATCGCCGCGCTTGTTGTTTGATAAGATTGTTTACAGTACTCGGTTCGTTGTGTCTTTATATTGTAACTGCATGTGGTCTCCGATCTTCCCCCTGCTCCGTGTAAAACCATATTCCAACTGCATATAGAAAAAAACGAATTCTAATAACTGCTGAGCTGGTTACGGCCGCGCAAAATTTGTTAGGTTCCAGCTGGAAGCGAGACCAAAGACGGGCCCACGAAGGGGCACTCTTCGGGTTCACCCCGGGCTGGCGCAAGGCCAGACGCACTCGAGAAATGCGCGCGGAACTGATCGTGCCAGGGTGTGGACCGGAGAAGCCTAAGCGACAGAATTGCCTGGGTAAAACAGGTAGTATGCAAGGTGGTCAGGTCATCGTAGTCTTGATGATGCCTAAGCTCATAAGGAAAACGGAAAACGTGACAGGCTCGATCAACGAGTGCATGACTGCTGAAAATTGTGGGTGGGTCCACAGACTCACCCAACCACCCATTTCTCTAGCTTCAGTGGCTAGCGTCGAGAAATGGGCCAAGCTAGGAATGGGTAGAAAAATAACTGCCAAAAGGTACGCCCAGAGGGCACCCCCTCGATATCCTAGTCTGAACCTGGGGCTTCGTTGTCTCACGCCAGGAACAGACCCGTGAGACCCCGGCCTGGATCTGTACAAGTGTAAACGCGTAGAATAGACCAGACGTAGCTGTTAGAATCCCCAGATACGGGGGTTAGAAGTGTGCAAAACAAAGGACCTGAATAGCAACCTAACAAGCCTAGAGAAGAGAGAAAGTGAGAGAAGAGCAAAAGAAAAAGGAAAGAATCAAAGCGCTCTAGGCGAATGCGCGTTCCGAATTGGCGCAAGCCTAAGTTACAGCCTAAAAAAGCCTTGGCAAAAAATGCTGAATTACAACCTAACAAGCCTTTAGCAGAGAAAGAAGGAGAGAAAGAGAGAGAGAGAGAGAGAGGGGAGGCGAAACGAAAAAGAAGGAGAGCAAGATCGACTGGTCTGGCAATAAATTCTCGTGCAGGTGGTGGAGATCAAAACTTCAAGTAAAGTTGGTACCAGTCGAGGCTGGTGATAAGTCGTTGTCGGCGTAACCTCTTTACCACTTAACAAGCCTAAATTTAGAAGACGAAAGGAAGGAAGGAAGGAAGGAAGAAAGAAAGAGACACCAAACGAGAAAAAGACAGGGCACTCCAACCGGAAGTTAAAGTTGAAGCCAAAAGAACAAGTTGGAAATGCTGATCTTTCGTGTGTGAGACAGATTCTGATTCAGTGTGCATTTCAGTACGTAAGCTCTGCAGCATCAATTCGAAACGTTTGTGTGAAACGCATCCTGATTTGAGCAAGAAAGTTTCTGCGAAATAAGTTGTCAGATTTGTTTTGCTGTGTAGGAGTAAAGACTCAGTAACGGCGCCCCTGTCGGGGATCACACAGCTCCCCACAGTGGGAAGAAGCTGCGGCAACAACACTTGAGAAAAAGTTCTAAAGAGCAAAGTTTCTGTGTGGATCTCGGAGAGAATTAGCACTTTACTTTCGTCAGCCCTTTAGTACGCAACACCGGATGAGAACAGCTTGAGCGATACTTAGAACCACAAATATTGTGTTTTAACGCCCCAGACAAAATACAGCACCTGCCACGCAAAACGACCATGCAATGATGATGAGGACAACTTTTTGCCAGACTGTCGACAAAAAAACACCAGCGATCAACGCGAACGCTGGCTCCGAACCCTGCCTTGGTATCACCGAAGCTCTTAGTTGCAAGGAACCTGTTTGGGGAACAGCCCGAACACAACAATACAGTCTGAATTGACTGCGCAACTTTCGTGAGCGGATGAATTCTCTTCAGGATGAAATCCGCCCTAGTACAGTAGTCAACAAAGAATCTTTGTCACAAATCATTGTACAATATATGATTGTATATGGCACTATGGCACATTCAAACTGACAGATCTTATTGCAAGAAGCTGCGTGATTTTGATCCATAGAAGCCAAGCAGCTCTCGCAGCTTATGCGTTTGCCAAAAAGGCTTTGCGAAGTAGACTGTACCTGAAAGTACAACATGTAGCTGAACGCCCTTGCTCTACCTTGTGAACAACATACAGCAGCAAGAAAAGTCATGAGTCATGAGCAATGAAGGCTTTGCAAGCAAGGAATCAATGCAGTTCAGTTCGGCATCCTATTTTCCCGCAAGGGTCGGCATCTCCATCCCTCCCCACATGAAGCGGTCAAAAAGCTGCCGAGAAGCGCTCAGCCCGAGTCGTCGTTTTCAGTTGATGGTCACACTTCAAACCAACTGAAACAGTTCAAACAAAAATCAATCAAAAACATCTCAGAGAGTCTCATCCAGAAATGTTCTCAAATCTCAATAATGGAGGCAAGGAGAACCTGAAGATAGTCACAAGGCAAAGCGTATTCGAAGATTTGAAGCGCATAGGCGGGCCGCCAGGGGCTGCATGGGGCTGCCGCGGTTTGAAAGCTCTCCGAACTGAAACGACACACCGGGCGTCACCAGCTCACGGAGCTTGGAGGGTGAAAGCGGACGAGTGACTAGGACTAGGGTGACACGGCCAAGTTCGCTGGTTTGAGTAAAACGAGTTACAACGAGCAAAACATGCTGAAATTTTTGTACGTGTAGTTTTTCTTTTTCCAGAACGTGGCACATTAGGATAACGCGCTCGTACTTGTGTGCTTCTTGACCCAGCTCAACTTGAAAAGCCTTCATTCTCGAGGGCTTTTGCCTGAGAAAACAAAACTGTGTCTTAGAGCTCGGTCTTCGCGCTTTTGGCTTCCAAGATGGCAATCTTGTAGCCGGTCTTGTCTTTAAGTTTGCCCAAAGATTTCCTTGGTGTAAAGCACAACAGGCGACAACTAGAAAGCACTTCAGCAAAGAAGCCAAAGACTTGTGACCTCATCATTTCATACTCTTCGTTCCAAAGGCACTTGAGATCCTCCGACTTCTTCATTGTGGCCATGGCTTCTTCCTTTTGTTTCTCGAAGAGATCGCTTGAGGCCTTGTACTCTGCCTCCAAATCCTCTAACTCCTGTGTCAAGTCCCGAAGGAAGTCTCTACGTAAGTCTCAATCATCATCAATCCTCAAATGTCCCAGGCAATGGCTCCCATGAGTACACTTACCACTTGGATATGTGAGTCCTTCTTTAGCTTGCCATGCTCCTCCTTGATTTTGTCAAGCTGCATATCTTTAATCTCCTTTGTGGTCAAACCCAATGCCACATTGAGAAAACTGAAGCGATCAATAACATGTACAGTATCAAACTGTATCAAAAAACATCACAAAGAAACGGCTCTCCTCTATGTATGCGTTATCCTTCTTATCACAGTTCTCTCCCGTGTCTGGTGAGCACGGCAGCTTTGAGGCCCTCTTGACAAACTTGTTCAGAGCCTTGAGATCTCTAGCATCCTCGTATGTATCGCCTTCCTTTGACGTCCTTGGGCTGAAATACTTCAAGGTGGGATAGCCCTGCACGCCATACTTGCTGCACAAATCTTTCGCATCATCCGTCGTACAGTCGACGTCCACAATGACTGCATTGGAGTCAGCCTTGTTCCACTTGGACGCCAACTTGTCCTCAGCACTTGTCTCACTGAGTCCTTCAACATCCTTCAACAGCAACATGCGGAGGCGCACCCCACTTCGGCGTTCTTGTTTTTGGGAGTTCATGGGTTGGTCGTTTTCCACTTTGAATACCTTGCATCTTATCAATGCGCTGCATATTTTTGTTGGTTGTTTTCCTCTTTGTTGAATATCCCTGAATATTGTTGACCTTTCTTTTCGCAAGAACACATACTGACTTGATTGCGTGATCAAATCCTTGATTGGCAAGCACACCACGACTGGTAACTTAAGGGTGCTGCTACTACAAAAACGCCGCTGTTGAAACAAGCCGTGTGGACCCAAACGCATCGCTTCAGAGCATTGTAGATCCACGCGCGCTGCTGCTTGGTGACTGTGTACTTACCTCCGCGTGGTGCCTTTCTCGGGACTGCCTTCTTTGCAACAGTACATGTTGCAGCATCCCAATGTGCTATCGTGGGTGGCACACAAGGCCAACTTTGTTTTCTTCCATCTAGAGTCATCTTGAAACAACTGTGAATGGGCCACCGGCTTTTCGAAGCTGAGTTTTTTGATGAAGAGATACTGAATGATCTTGTCGTTATCGTTTCCGTTATCGTTCCAGGACTGCCGGCACGAGAAGAACCAGGTGAAATGGTCAAAAGTGGTATAATAATGTATAATATACCAATGTTCAAAAACATTGCCTTGTCGTTCTTGGGGGTTCACCATATCGTTTCCAATGGATTGTGCTAGTCTTGCAGGGTTGTCATTCCCATTAAACTTGTATCAATTAAAATGAAGAAGAATAGTTTAGCTTCTTGTTCAAGCGTTCCAAGTGCGCTTTTGCTCGTAATTCGCTGCAGCACCAGCACAGCAGCAACACATGCACCCTTTCATGCAGCGCTACAGTCGTTCCTATTTCTTTGCAGCCAAGTACAAAATGATGAACAGTGACAATCGCACTCTCCATTTTTGGTGGGTAATCAGATTTAAAGAATGGACTAAAAGGCCCTCGCTGCCTACATATTTCGATGATGTGCAAATCTTTTGAACCCCCAAGCAGCAAACAAGCACCTGCTGCATTACGAGTGGTCAACAAACTATATATATATATATAGATATACTATCACTTCCTCCCTCCCTCCCTCCCTCCCTCCCTCCATCCATCCATCCATCAATCCATCCATCCATCCTTCCATCGATCTGTATATATATATGTATACAATACTATACTCACATGTTTTTTATCTTTTTGACAGTGAACATTTGTTGCCACTAGCGACCGAAGCGACCGAGCATCCCAGTCAGGTTTCAGCTTCTTACAGTGTCCTCACCACGGTGCCTCGGACCACATTTTGTATTTCACACAGTGCCACACATGTTGCACTGATCTATACAAATGACAGCAACAAGCAAACTACAATTTCACTAAGGTGCCAAGAATTTTACGAAGGCCATCTTCCCAGAATTCACAGGCTTCATGACCTTCTCCTGCCATCAAAGATCTCTCTCTCTCTCTCTTTTTCGCCTTTTCTCCTTGCCTCTGTCGCTTTACATCACTTCACAACACAAAAAGAGCTTGCAGCTGTCGTTTTGGTCCTCCCAGTTTGCAGCTGTTGCTTCGAAAGCTGCTGCATGGCTCAGCAGCAGAGCTGCTGCAAAGTGTCTCATTGGGTCGCGTGTCCCAACGTGTCCCAGGGGTTCGCCCTTTTGAAGCTAAACTTTGAATGCGAAGGCCTCAAGATGCCTCAAGCAAACCCCAATGTTCCCTAGAATTCCTTTCGACTCAAGCAGAATCTCATCACCCGAGACATAGCAGCTCCGCTGTGCGCGCACCTCTCTCTGCAACTCAAATTCAATTCTTCTCCTGTGGCTTCAATTCCAAGAAGCCGTTCACTTCGTTGGAACAGTGTGCAAAACAAAATCAGAGGCTTTAGCAGCTTAAGCTAGACTTCCGCCGTTAAGAGGTGATACCGTCATGCAGAGTTCACAGTCCCTAGTTGTCTCAATCCATGTGGACTTGTCTCAATCTAGCTGGCCTTTTTGCTCCCCTTCTAGTAATTTGGCATCTTTGGTCTCTTTGGACCCGACCTGAAACAGAAAGGGCGACCTATATTCAAGATGTTCACAACAGTTTGCAGAGGATTCAAGCACATCTTGCACCGTTTGCTCTCAAGGTGCTGTAAGCGTGAACTTATAAATGTTGAATCACACGTGAACCTGCTGGGCTTCTTGCTAAGGTAATTTTCCAGGTGCTTTGTTGGTTTACCTTTCGCTCCAACTGCCGTGCCTCATCTGACACTCTGTCTATGCAAACCTGGCATACAAAATCTATGTTCAAATAACATATATGTATATTTATATAAATGCATTTTTCTTTTTGCAGCATTCTACTTCAGGAGTTGCCCCTACTTTGCGTCCTCCATCTCTAGTATTTCAAGCCTGCTTTGGCGTCAGCACCCTTTGAACCTGATCTGAAGCAAAAGACTCTCAAACATGTGTGTTCTTTTGCCAAACCTCGCGGATGGGCAACAATGTTTGGTTGGGCGAACTGCCCTGCCGCAAACACACCTTACATCAGCACTCGCAATCTTCAAAACTTGAAAAACATACACATTTGAAAAAAAAAACGCAACTTGGGCTGCCCAGGCTTGCTCTTGACGGACAGCAGCTCTCCTACAAACTAGCATGGTGCAAATAAGGTAACTGTTGGCAACCAGGAAACGGGAGGTTTTTGAATAATTTTGAATGGAGGAAAGTTCAGTTTCCCTGCAACTCTAGGAACCAAATCAATCATGCGAAGCCTGAGCAAAGAGCGCATCCTAGCAGAAGCGGCCTACTTAGAAGCTACCTCCTCTTATCGGCCACCCCCCGGGCTTAAAAAAGCCTGTTTGCTCGTCCTTGAAGATTCTGACCGCCTTCTTGAGGATGCTGTTTGAGCGAGATACCGCGGAGAACTCGGCACCTCGAAAATTGCGCTTCTCGCGCTAGTCCATGCCGCTGCTAGCCCTAGCCCCAAATTTCAGGTTTTGAATTCCCACCTGTCGAGGGGATGTCCCGCAGGAGTCACTTCGGGACCTCTCCTGGCTGAGCACAGTCGCATGTGATCGAGAGGTGAACAACACTCTCGGTCACCCTGTCTTTGCCTTTGCTCAGTTTGTAGCTCTTCTATCCCCACAGTCGACATTCCACAGCAATGCTCCTTTGACACTTTGCATCGTTCCGCGGGAGCCCGCCTTGGCAAATTTGTCTCTTAAACGTAGTATCTTTGCATTCCGTAATTCAAATGTCTTCTATATTTCCTCTTCACAATCACATGCAAACCTGTTCAATATAGCACATGTGTACATGTGACATGAACCTCAACGCCATACTCTTCTCGCATGAATGGTCATTGTTCCAAAAATGTGCGAATCTCTAGACCCATCGCGAAGCATGTGCCTAAAGAGCACAATATCATAAACTTATATATAACATATATATATATATCCTGATATATGTATAGTTGGTATGTGCTGGAAGGAAACCTTTGATAGATTGAGGAGAAGCAAATAATACATTCGCGGACCCCCTAATCGATTTTTTGCTAAGGGATTGAACATTCTTAGCAACAAATCAATCAGGGACCCTTTACAGTAGATCAACGGACATCCTTGGTAGAACAACTTGATGTCTATAAGAAATGCTTGCAAAGCATTGACCTGAAATGCTTTCCACAGCCTACTCTCCCCATGCTCACGCTGCAAAGAGGGTTGGAGTTTGGGGGGAGTTTGGTGGAACGTCATGGAATGTGAGTGGTCCAGGACATCCACGAGCTCTTCAGCGCCAAGTCAGCCAAGCAAATCGTCGGAAGAAACCAAGCAACAAACATGAAGGCCATCGAAGATCTCACAAACATCCAAAATATTTATCCGACTCGTTGACTCCCAATAGATTAGAGCCAGTTCAGGTATGCCAAACAAAGATCAGCAAGAGCAAGTGTAGCTACATTGGCGAATGCAGCCCAAGGTCGAGGGATTCAAATCGCAAGGCCTGTGGCAGGCTTGGGGATTGCAATGTTGTAGTGGATCGAGGGATGGAAGAAAGCAGAATCGCCATGGAATGGCAGTGCAAAGCAGTGAACGGCTCCAAACTGGTCAAATGCGCCCACACCAGGTCAATCATATTCAATCATGCCACACACACACACACATTGCACTATCACACTTTCACACTTTGTCGTAAACGACACAAGAACACAGGAATCCTGCAGTGCGGGTTCGAGCCACAATATCTGATTTTCAGGCGGTGAAAGGGCTTCAAAGAGCAACATGCTCAAGTGAACCACAACTGACACTGATAACTGTAACTGTTACAACTCACTTCTGGATATCAAAGCATTGAAGACACTTTTGACATCCTTTCGTAAAATGTTGCCGTGACTTCGTTTACCGTCTGACTTCTAGTGGTCAGTCATGTTGCGCAAAGTGGAATCCAAAGCACCCTGCTTCTGACTTAGACCCCCGTGAAGCTGGCTTTGCTCGTGAAATCATGTGGCCACATGTCACATGCCGGTTCACAATGCTGCGTCACGTCATAGAAAGGGCGGGCTGTCAGGGATTGAGGCGGTGCATCAGAGCGGCTGAAAAAATACTGTAAGATACGGAGAACCGCAGTGCTGAGCAGTCAAAGGATTCCAAACAAACCCAAGCTCTGAGCTGTCTTTGGCTTGCGCTTCTTGACAACTGGTCGGGTGCAGAAGCATTGATGCTATTGAAGCAAGAAACACGATGCAAAAAAGAAACACACAGATGTCTGAACACGCCTCTTGTGCAGAATTTCTGGGAGACTGATTCCATACCTAGGCGGCCCATGCTGGCGTCAGTGCAAACACCAAAATGACGGCAAGTTTACTTGGGCCTTGGCACGGCGAAATTCAAAGGCCCTGCGCTCGGAAAATCAATTCCGATGAACGGCATGTCACCAACGCGAGTTGTTACACAAGTCACAAAGCGTTCATGGTATTCGTTAATGTTGATTCACAAACTGTGTTCAACGAGATACAACCTTGCGAACGAGATTGCTGGCGACTATTGATTACTGATTCATGTCATGTCTTCTGATTTTTGTTTTCTCGGCCTCGGTCTTCCCCCAGCTGCCTCGAGCAAACTAGAGTGGGTAGTGCCGGGTGTAGTGACGTGTAGAAAATGCCAAAGCACGTGCGCTACAAGCTGCACAACATAGCACAACCGCACACAATTCACACTGGCTGGGCGCACCCGAGGCTCTTCAAGGCAAAGCTCCTGTGGACAGGAAATCAGTACACAGAAAGTTTTTGATCCAAATGTGCAAATTAATACATTGCCTTGGTCAGCTGCTCACGGTTTGTTGAACACACAATTTTTTGCAAAAACTACAGTACCACCGTGACCCAAACCATTCCAAATTGTGTGGATCTTGAAGGTGCTTGTTCACTGAATTTTTTTCGGCAAGAACCTGGCAAACACGAAGGGGTCTGAGTTCATTGACATTATTTGGGAATGTTGAAGAGTTGAAGATGTTGAAGGGCATATGCTAAAAACTCCGGTGCCTCGGTATACATTGGTATACCTCTTCCCCACCTCTTGCCCTTCGCTCCTGCAGCATCAACTGAAAGCGATGATTCGCCTCGATGGCCTGTTCCAATCTTGCTTGCATCTCTGCCTGCAAAATTCGCAGCTTTTGGTGCAAAAACGTTGATACTTGTAATTGGCCTGTCTTGTCAACGCGATCTGTGAGCCTTTGAGGGGCTTGGTTGTGTAGGCCTCACGGGGTCCTCCCGAAACTTGTGGGCATGCACTTGTTTGCGCCGTCCAGCTGCGTTTTCGGAGCCACGCGCGAAGCGCCGTAAGCTCAAGGGCCCCACAGAAAGAACTCACGGAAAGAACTCGGCGCAATCCATCACAAAAGGACGATTCACACTCAACCTGTTCTTCGAGTGTCTCCGAGTTTTGCTATATACAGCCTAACCTGGTATCTACAAGTAGTGCCGTGGTGCGATCTCTTATGTTCTGGGCTTTCTCTGCAAGTCATCGTTCTGCGTTCTTCTTTCGGTTTTTGTCTTTGTCAACTTGGCCCGCACGCACACACGCGCGAATCGCATTCAACAAAAGATCGTGTTTGATGCTCTTGGTAAGTGCGTCACTGATGATTTTGTGCGTTGATCTCCAATCCAGCTTGTCCCTCCCTGAGGGAAGATGTCCAACGTTTGCCTTGGTCCATTGCAAAATCCTTCGTGGATCTTCGTGGATTACAGCATTCCTAGTCTCTTATCTGCCACCTTTGCCAGAGTCTCTGACTTGAGATGATTGCAAAGCGGTCTGTAATCTGAAAACTGCATGTGCGGAGCGTGAGATCTCATTTAAACTCGATTCCCAGTCCCTTCTGCGGTGTCTGATTTTGTGTCCACTTTCGATTCCCGATTGCAACGAATACGTCTCTGCTTGCAAAGTCGAACGGCGCACACGTTTAGACGTTTAATGGGTTGTCGACAAAAACCCTAACGGTAACGCTTGGTAGATGTGGGCATCCTTGTCTTTCATCTGGTCCACATTAGCTAAGAGGTGTGACTTGAAACCTGGTTCATTGCAGCGTGATGCGTCTGCCACCGCAATGAGTCCAACGTTGTTCCAGTCATTGAACCATTGGTGCCCAAATGGTTGCGAGAAAACCTGAAGGTCACATCTTCAAGGCGCCAATGACCAATACGCCCGCAGCGAACACACTTCGACTTTGACTTCAACTCACGAAGCTTGGCTCTTCGTTGTTCAATGCTCAGCTGGCTACGAACAACTTTGCCTTTGCCCTTGCCTTGGAAACCTTCCTGCCAAAACCTTTGCCTCTACCTTTGGCTTTGCAAATGCGTTGTATGCAGCGAACTGGAGTTGGATAGCCTCACCTGCCTGCTGCCCGTCGTCGGCCTCCCCGACCTTCCAACATAGCATTCGAGGCAGTTGCTTCTTCCTCATCTTCGGGATAATGAAAACTCCCGCTCCTGCTCCTCTTCCTCATGATATCCGTTTCCCAACCATGTGTGGGAGTCGCCTTCATTGAACTGTTCCTTTGTGGTTTCCCGATGAACGATCGCCCCCATGGGGGAAAATACACTGCGGAGCGCTTGATGCATCGTCTTGCACTATTTCCCGTTACGGACCTACCACAGCTACATCGGATGCCTTGTGGAGCACCTCTACCACCTTACCCCGCTCCCTATAGTCCTGAATAGTCTTTCACTCTTTCCCTTACCTTCGTACCTTTTACGACGACGGAAAAATCCGCTGCCATGCCCAATTGACCCCTTTTGTCGATTTCTTTTCCACACTTCCCTCACCCCACTTCCTGCACATTTTTACAACTCTCTCACTGCATTTCTTTTTCCGCTTTCTGCCCCATCACCTTCGCCAGAGGTTTGGCTCGCACCTGCATAGCGGTCAATGAAGACTTCGCAGTAGCCATCAAAATTCTTCGTCACTCCACGTGCCTTTACGACGAGAGCCTAGCAATGATCCACCACTCTATCTGGAAAGTGGCCACCATGAAGTTGGCTTCTTCAATTGCCCCCGGAAACATGAAGGACTTCGTGGCCTGCAAGAGTTGCTCCAATTCTTCCCCGCTCATCAAGGCCTCAACTCCGAGGTCTCTGGCCAACAGGAATGCATCACCTTGTAGACCTTCAAGAATCTCGTTCACGAGAGTGCTGATGTCAGGCTTCTCAGTCACAACCTAACCTCTTCTTCTTCCTCATCATCATCATCAGGTCATCCCTTCCTGGGTATGCGTCCCCACTGGCGACCTCAGGAAATGCAGGAAGATCTTCATCCTCTTCAGTGGCTCGATTGGGGATATCCTTCGATCGCTTCTTCTTCGGCGAAGGGGCGCTCTTCCGGGAGGTTGCTTTCGCCTCTTTGTTTTCCTTCCACAAGCGTATGCGAAGGCGTGTGCGAAATTCCCAGTCATGATGCGATGCTGCATCTCCGTAGTATATATGTGCAGATGAGTACTTCGTCCACCGACCGACACAACCGGCCTCAACACACAATTTCAAGAACACTTGGTTGCAATTTCTGGCACGAATTGCTACGAATCCTGGATCGGCGTTTACAGGCATTCTGGATGCAGTGGGAGGTACCCGAACCTGCTCCCCTACCAGTGTGAAAATGCACCCGTTTGCGTCGTCCAACTGCGTTTTCCGCTCGCGTGCGAAGCGCAGTAAGCTCAAGGGCCCTGTAACTCAAAATTGTGACAGAAAGAACTCATGGAAAGAACTCGGCTTAAACAATCCACCACAAGCGGAAAATTCACACTTGTTTCAGATAAATGCTTTGATAAAAGCTTTTCGTTGTGCAAAGCTTTTTGTTGTTTCCAGCTAAATGGAAGCACATTACAAAAATACCTGGAACAGAGTCGAGGCAGGTTTTTCCACCCAATACCTAGTTCTTCCAGTGCGACGTCCAGGTCTTCCCGCTCCGATGTTGAGCAAATGGGTTACTTGGTGGGAAGACCAACACCGCTTCCCATGTAGGATCGTTCAAGATTGCATCATGTTCCATGTCTACAGTTTTATACGGGATGGCTAACTATCAACTGACCAGCTCCTGGCACACTTGGCTGTTGCATCTCCAAAATTGCCGAAGCATCACCGATAGGGGCAGTTGTGAGTGGCTGCATTGTGCGTGTACCATTCCTCTTTTGGACTCATCTAGCATACACAAAGGATCTTGGCTCAAGATGTATGTACATTTCTGTGACCAGTAACACACAATAACATGAGATGTAGTGGGTGGCACACTGACTGAGATGTCATGAGTCATGATTGCTTACACACTCGAATCACTCAAGTCGCGCCTGAAAGCGGCACTCGGCTCGGGGCACTCGGAGCTGTGCTTGTTTTGGATTCGGTGTGTGGATGTGTTGTGGATCTAGAATTCAAACATGAATCTAAATGAATCGATTTAATTCTATTTACACATCCGTGCAGAGTTTGGAGCAAGAGGTGGCTTCAACTGACTTGTTTGTGCTCATTTAGGTTCCGAAATGCCCACGAAGTCTGGACACCATCAGCAGTGACTATGTCTCAACAGGTTCACAGCGCTTTTAATTTGCTTTATGCATCTGACCGAATTACTACTGCCTACTGTTTTACAACTGCCTACTTTCTAGGGCTCCAAAGCTGAGATCTGTCTAGATTGCTTCAAATCCAGTTACGCGCAAGTCGACTTGAACATCAAGCTGCCCTGCACAATCAACCAAAAAGAATGTAGCCAAACAAATACCGCGCACCATAGTACAGCCAATAGTGTGTCGCTTTCCCGCTGCACACTGAAGTGAACGAAACAGCGTCGGTTCCATTTCGAAGGCACGAGCAGAGGTTTCAAGTCTTGGCCGTTGGCAGCGTCTGACCAAAACAGCGGTCATCGTTTGGCGGTCGTGAACATATTTCGGTTTGGTATGCCATTTCACGAGATTATCAATTTTCAGTCGCGCCCTTCCGGCCATGCAGCGATGCGTAAAGGACAAAGCTGAGTGCCGTCAAAACTCTTTGTTTGACCTCCCACCACATACATTTGGGTGGCCCACCGCTTCATACTTTTGGACAACTTTAGACTTCAGCTTGGAGGGGAGGCTTTGCTTTCTTTTGGTTGGTAAGGTCTACACTTTTGCAAATTGAGATTGAAGGCGGGTCTTCTATTGTGCTCTTCATACACCTTCATGCTGTGGTTTGACATGTGTTTCAATGTCTGGAGAAAAGAAAACTGGGCTGTGGCGGAGACCGGCTTGGTTTTGGTGGAGACTACTGAACTTGGCTGAACTGATCACAGAAGCTGAGAAGGAAGGGAAATCAGGAGACAAAGGTAACGGAAGGATCGATAAATAAAGCAGTTTCTCTACAAGTCTTGCCAAAAGAGCAGCCAAAGCACATTCTGGAAGACACATTGCTGGGCCACTTGTGGACGAAAATCTGTTTTGATGACAGTGTGTCAATCCAGCTTCTGGCTCGATGACGGTATTGGCGAGCATGACAATCACTTCCAGCACGGCCTGTTTGTGCTTCAGACTGCAAACGCTGGAAACTTGATCTGCTTAATTTTGCTTCCATCTTTCCCGACTTTGCGTAGGGGAGGCGTCACTTTCACGTCCACTACAGAATGAATTAGTGCACAGAGGCGCGGCACATATGTTCAACTGTCTATGGAGCCACTGAAGTTGTAGAATCTACTATTTGTTTACATTTTCTTTCAAACATAATTATGTTTGTTTCACTTGTTTTGACATTGTTGCTACAGAACTGTTTGAAACCGGTTTGCACAGGAGCGTGCTGAGTCCTGTCTGGCTTGAGACTCAAGTAAGAATCGCCAAACGAAAACAGCTTTTTATCAAGGGGATACCGGAATGCCATGCGTCTTTACATAGACTTGTACAAATATATGTATATATATGTATCTTTATATACACAGTATGTATATATATATATACACACGATATACATTGTTCTATATACACACACACTATATAAAGGTTCAGTTTTTGCTGCAAACTAGCTGGCATGATTGAATATTATCTGAAAAGAGAACTTTGAAAAGGCTCTGAAGCTTCAGAAGGGAACAGCGAGAACCAAGATCGTAAATGTCCAACCGGATTGGCTTTATACAGGGCGCAAAGATTTTGCAGTAACCAAGATCGTAAACGTCCAACCGGATTGGCTTTATACAGGGCGCAAAGATTTTGCAGTGACTCCAGCTAGACCATTGACATGCGGGACAAAGCGCTTTTTGAACACTCCTGTGATCGGCAGCAAAAGGCAGCAAATCCAATGTACATCGACCCTGTCTGTGCAGGGCAACTCAAAGCCCGAACGGCTTTTTGCGCTCCAAAGCTTTCATTCTATCCCTTCACAGCGACAATGCACCAAGAAACCCATGTTAAACACACAACAAAAACACCATTAAAAAACTGAAAAAGTTACCTCTCCTGCATGCTGTCCTATCTTGAGTCATGTTTTCTTTCAAGTTGTCAACTTTGAAAACGTTTTTCCATGTCATTCCCTACTTGCAAGTTTTTGATTCCTGCCGACCCTACGTCTGTCTGACTTTCGGGCGCCATTCCGGCTTGCATTCTGTCTCCCTTTGGCAGGTTCAGAGTCTTCAATGCGCTTCCATTCCTTGACTGCAGCATGTTGAAGCATGCACTGTATTCAGTGCGATGAAAACACGAATACGAGTCAATACGAGATATGAAAAACATTGAAAAACTATGAACGGTCTCAATTTCATCAGAAGCTTCAAACTCAGGAGTGTCCTTGCCTACAACATACCAGCGTGCACAATGTGGGTTGCTTCGTACTTCTTCTGGATCTAGGCAGAACTTGCGTTGGAGTCCCCACCAAAGAAGGCACGTGTCATACTCATAGCAAATGGAGAATGTTCTTTGGCTCATTCTATCTCTGTCTCTCCCACTGTCCCTTGTGCAGCAACCAGTGACATCATCATCACTGGGTTCCTCGAAGCTCATCTGGTAAGTTTCTCCTTTGGGACCACGCCACTGGCCTTCTAGCAGACCTGAAACCCCTTCCCAATGCTCTGCGAAAGATGGCCATTTGGAACTCCACGAATCTGCTCTCTTCGCACTCTCTTTCTTTCCGCTTGCACTTTTTCTTTCTTTCTGCTTGCTCTTTGCTTTCTTTTTCTTCGAGCCCTTCTCCGCTTCGCACTTTGGTTTGTTCTCCACTTCAGCTTCTTCTTGCTTTTCACTGGACGAACCTAAGTAGTCAAACGATGCTTGGACCCTATCGGCTTAAAGTGGCACCCATTTTTCCGCAGTTTACAAAACTTGGCGCGAGCGATGGAGGAACATATGAGAGAGAGAGAGAGTTGCAAATAGTCTAAGCCACACCTCAAATCAAGGACTTTGCAAAAAGGGCACCTGTATGGTGCCCACAGTTAGCATGTTGCTGCGATGCGGTCTTAGGATGTGTTATGAGAACACAAACCACTTTTTCCCTTAAACCACCAAGCCTGTTTCGACCATTTGAGGTCGAAAGCTTGGCGAGCTCATTCGACTTTGCACTTGTCTGCCTGGTTCGGACTCGGGCTTTGGTATCTTTGGTTGTGGCTGTGATGGCTGCGAAAACGATGCTTTGTCAGACTTTGTCACTCATCAAATGCTTCTGATGAAGATGCAATCAAATTGCACGCTGCAAAACATGGGAGTGAATGCTCCAAACCTGAAGAACTTAAACACTGAATTGTGATGAATCAGGGCGATTCGCATTCGCAGAACAAAAACAAGTAAATCAAACTCCCGATCAGTTATCATCCTGGATATGTTTGCGCGCATGTTTTTGTTCACACCTTTCACATATCTTGTTTGTTTTGATTCTTCAAATGCAATGCTTCAGTGCAGTGCTTCATCAACCTAGCTCGGGACTCTGTATTCGTGGGCTGGCCATGACTTGCTCACTTGATGTGCTAGCTGCAAATGTCTCGGCATCATCAAGCACTTCGGCACGTGACTCAGTCTTGAGAACATGTGGAATGCTCACCAAATCAGCTAATGTGCAGGACGCGTCATCCTTCTCCAACTGTTTCATGGCAGCCCTTTCCAAAGCCATGTCCATCTTCCCATTGGAGTTGGTTACAGCACGGCCCCAGTTCCAAACTGAAGCACTTTCACAGTGCGCTGATTCACTCAAAGCGGCCAAGAGTCCAGCAGTGGAGGAATCGTAGGTTTTCAATAATTCATTTGGAACTGTAAAAAGAACATCGACTTCACAGGCCACTTTCTTCGGCCAATATTTTGCGGCTACTCTTTGCAGGACATAGAGCCTTTGGTTGCAGTTCGTATACCAGTGCATTTCGTCACCAGGCAGTGAAATACCACATGAACCATTGACTCTCAGCTTTCGTGGTCCCCATCGCACGACTTCAATGTTTGAAAACGGAGGCTGTAGAATCACATCATAAGGATGAAACGGCTCGGCGCTTGACTTGTCGCCAACTTCCTTGACTTTGACCAACTCGATCACCTCCTCCAAACTTTGTCCGTTTCGAAAGGTTGTTCGAACTCGGTCCTGTGAAAATCTGACTGCCAAAGGAGAAATCAATTTCTCTTCATACACCGGCATGCCGTCGGCGCAGCCGTTGGCTCGGCGCAGCCGTCGGCGCAGCGGCGCAAAACGGGCTAAGCGACCAAGACTGTGCTGGCTCTTGCGAAGTCTATGAGTCCATGCATCCAATTCAACATAATTTGCCGTTAAAACATGGCACTGACGCAAACCCCATGCTGTTGCACTGTTGCGTGGGCAGGGATTTGGAGAATGACAATCAAAAACCATGAGAAAACTGCGAGCTGAAAGGCTGAGGATATACAAGCAGTTGAATTTTGATGAACATTTTTTTTGCACATTTTTTCACTCCTTTAGTGGAGTCAAACAAATCGAACCTAAACAGGAGTCTTGTGGTTTGCTGCAGTCAATCTAAAGAGATCTGTTGAAAATCGATATGACTCTGAGTCGACTCCTGATTCCCGAAGACACAGGTGGCACTTGGCTGCTTCGTGTCGGTTGTTTTGTTCTTTCGTGTTTGGGTTTTGACACGAACGTCTTTCAGTTCTCTTCTCTTTTGTCTTTTGCGGAAGAGCCGCTGTGTCGCTAATCGTCATCATCCAGCGCCTGCGTTCGAACTTGGTTTTCTTGAAACAACATTTTTTACTAACAAACTCTTTGCCTCGGCCGGCCTCGCCTCCAACCAAGCTTTCTTCTCTTTGTTGAGGCGCTCCCACCGTTGCTGGGCCATTCGGTCACGTGCCTCTTTGACATGAAACATGGTATGGCAACATGTGAGGCACATGTCTGCACATTTAAAAACTGCACTACAAGTTGTAGAGCCTACAGGTTTACAAGTCTCATGGCACGAAGGCACTGGATCAAAAGAAAGATCTGCCGCTAGGTTCCTGCCTTTTCGTGCCGGGTCAGTTCAAAACATGTGCAGTAAGGCCGTGGTTCATGTTCAATTGCACATGCTGGCAGACAGGTAACGTGTCTTGTCATCCGTTCAAAACCTTTTGTTGGCTTCGCCGGACTTCGAAGGTGGTCACTGGAGTCACTAGCCTCTTGGCGCTTTGTCCACGTTCGCCACGATCTCCCTTGTGGCCTTGTCCCTGACGATCTTTTCATCACACCATTGGAATCTCTCTTCCTCCACAGGGCAATAGCCCAAGACCCGTCTCAAGCAAAGCAGGGAAGCGAACGCCTCATCATCAGCAGCAAACCATCACTCCTCTCCTCAGATGGCTCCACATGTGCCAGATCGCGCGGGCTCTTCCATGTGTTCCTTGATCTCATTGAAGCCCAGCTTGAAGAACATCACGTAGCCGACAAAGATTAAGAAGACCTTGCTTCAAGCCATTCTTCACATGGTCAAATCTCTTGGAGACCGCCTTGCAAAGCTCTGCGCGACAGACGGTCGCCGTAGTCCGTCTGAGAGGTGGTTTCCAGGTCGGGGTCAACTTGTCGGTCGCCTCCTCCCCCAGGCTTTCTTCCATCTGCAGATGAGAGAACGACGCTTAAACCGTAAACCTAACAAGTTGGATCTCCAACTTTCCTCTTATGGTAGACCAACATTGACTGCTGAAGCTCTGAGGCACCTGCCTACTGCTTAGCGCTGCTTACTAAGGCGCTGCAAAACACCTTCTTCTTCAGCTTCACGTGTCAGGCGGGCGCGTTTGATGAACCTGGCTGCTTCATGTTCGCTGTCAGCCTCACAGAATTGCTCTGCTGCTCCCTTTCGGCCAGCAAGGTCCGGTAGTGAAGGGCAAAGGTCGCAGAAGCGGTCACGAAGCCCTCCTGATCTTGTCAAAGTTTTGCCCACCATGGACCACATAGCCGGGGTCCTGCAGCGCAAGCATCTCGGCATCTGGACTGTCCGGGTCCTCTGCTCTCTCTCACTCTCTCTCCCTCTCTCTCTCTCTCTCTTCTGGGGTGTAGGCCCAACCTTCAGGCCGGAACTCAATGCTTGAAGTTTTGCTGACTCTTCCTGTTTTCATCGTGAGGCAGGCTGCCAAGTTGAAACCTTTAGTCTTTGACAATTTGTCTTAGACAGCCGCTAAACAACAGTGCAATGAAAGTCCCGCAGGCAGTCTCCATGGCCGTCCCAAACGAGGATCGAAGCATCGATATGCACCCGTTTCTGCCAAGCCAAGCCAACTTGCATCGAGGATCGCGGGCGTCTGTGTCAGCAGATCCTCGATGATGAGGAAAGCCAAAGAGCTTTGCAAAGAGCGAAGCCCACAAAGCAAGGCATGCAACGGCCACCAAAGGACTTGACCAGCTCCGCATGACCACTCTAGAATCGGCCGCTAGGCTACTGTTTCTTGTTCCGAATCACCTCAAGGCCTGTGAGGGCCACGCTTCATGTTCAACTGCACATGCTGGCGCAACCCCCAAAATCGATGACAGGGGACGCATTCGTCACTATGGTAGCAGTCATCGCGGTGGTGGTGGTAGTAGTAGTAGTAGTGGTAGTAGGGGGAGTGGTAGTGGTAGTGGTAGTAGTCCTAGTCGTAGTCATAGCCGTCGTGGTCGTGGTCGTCGTCGTGATGGTAGTGGCAATGGTAGTAGTCATGTATAGTAGTGCCCGCTTGCTCCGATTCTGTAGTGGTGCTACAGAAGTTGTGACCCTATTGGCGTGCTAAAGGAGGCTACTTTGCGACTGTATCAGAAGTAAGCGGCCACCTTACAAAAGGGCTCAACATAACTCAACTACATGTAATGCATTGACCACAGTCCCAGTCTGAGGGTGCGTTGAGTAGTTACTCTCAGGAAATCTCGAGATAGAGGCGTCTGCCTCTTGCAACTCTTGCTCTTCTTCAGAGTCTAAGACCTCCAATTCAAGCGAAGCACAAGTCTAATACCTCCAAAGTAAGAACAGGACAAAGGACAAATGAGGGACCTCAGCGCTAGCACGCTCTGCCCAAGCCTCAAAGCCGAGACAAATATGCAAAGCGACAAAGCTTTGTGATTTGAAAGATCTGACTCAATGTTAATTAAACTTTTTTGTCTGCTTTTTATCTGCTTTCCTTGCCTTCTCTTGAGTAGCATAATTGTTGTAGTGGCGCTCATACTCCTGCAGGCCGCACGAAATATGACAGTCGCTTGTCTGTTCTGTCCTTTTCTTTCTTGCAACTGCGTAAGATCACTCACTCTATGTCTTTATCATGGATCTTCTCTCATGTTGTCGATTCGTTTCCAAGCTCTCAGCTTTACGTGCATCAGGAACAGGGGACGGAGATCTGGCTGCCTTTGTCCGTGCCTTATATACGCAAGCGTTCATCGCAGTTCTTCACATATTTGTCCATCCGTCTTCTTCCGTCCCTTATGTTTTTCATCCCTCATTACTAGGAGCAAGAAGCTACTAGAGGCTCCTGGCATCGCTACTAGGAGCAAGGACGCTACTAGCCCCTGGCCTTACTGCTAACAAGGACGCTACTAGTCACAAGAAGCTATTAGAAACAAGGGCATCGCTACTAATTTTTTCCTCCTTTGCGTCTCTCGGTCCCAAGAGGTACACTAAGACGTCGACACCCGGTCGACTCCCACGCGGGGAATATGCAAGCGGGACCTGTTCCTGACAAAAGGTATGTTTCTTTTTGTCACGCAAAGCACACCCTCCCATTCTTGGCGACTTGCAAGGAAAAGCAAAGTGAGGTTGATGAATGTTGACATTTGAAAACAAGAAAAACACATGTCAGAAGCAAATCAAACAAACAAAACAAACAAACATCCGTCCTTGCGCCGAGGTCTGGGAGGTATGACATCTTTGGGCTCTGGAGGTACTTCAATCCGGGGAGAACCTCAAGCAAAGTGTGATTCGCATGTCTTTCCGAGCATCGAACCTAAGAAAACAACAAAAACCTCATTCTGCTCACACCATCCTTGCAAATCCAAGCGTCTCTCAATCTCTGCCTATCCAGTGCTGCTTGAGGTCACCAAAAACAAGAAAACCAACTGAAGTTGATTTCACAGGACACACACAGGAGACCCAGTTTGCAAGGCATACTTAGGAGGCCAAGTCTGCCTCTTCAGCAGTTCCGAGGTTCTTCTTATTTTCGAGGTAGTCCTCGAAGCTTTTGTCGATGTTGCGGTACATCTTCTTGGTCAATCCCTAAGGACAGAAGAAAATGGATCACTCTAACAAGAACGCTACTGGGAGCAAAGGGCATCCCTACTAGGAGCAAGGACGCTACTAGTAGCTCCTGGCCATACTGCTAGTAACAAGAAGCTACTACTAAAGGGCGTCGCTACTAGGAGCAAGCACGCTACTAGTAGCTCCTGGCCTTACTGCCAGTAACAAGCAGCTCCTAGTAAAGGGAGTCGCTACTAGGAACAAGGACGCTACTAGTAGCTCCTGGCCTTACTGCTAGTAATAAGAAGCTACCGGTAAAGGGCGTCGCTACTAGGAGCAAGGGCGCTACTAGTAGCTCCTAGCCTTACTGCTAGTAACAAGAAGCTACAAGTAAAGGGCATCGCTACTAGGACCAAGGACGCTACTAGTAGCTCCTGGCCCTACTGCTAGTAACAAGAAGCTACTAGCAAAGGGTGTCGCTACTAGGAGCAAGGATGCTACTAGTAGCTCCTGGCCATACTGCTAGTAACAAGAAGCTACTAGTAA
>CAXAMN010011670.1:142495-165451 GCA_963970005.1 Durusdinium trenchii
CCGGTAGCCAAGGGCATTGCTACTAGGAGCAAGGACGCTACTAGTAGCTCCTGGCCATACTGCTAGTAACAAGAAGCTACTAGTAAAGGGCGTTGCTACTAGGAGCAAGGAGGCTACTACTAGTAGCTCCTGGCACTACTGCTAGTAACAAGAAGCTACTAGTACAGGGCATCGCTACTAGGAGCAAGGGCGCTACTTGTAGCTCCTGGCCAAACTGCTAGTAACAAGAAGATACTAGTAAAGGGCGTCGCTACTAGGAGCAGGGACGCTACTAGTAGCTCCTGGCCTTACTGCTAGTAACAAGAAGATACTAGTAGAGGGCGTCGCTACTAGGAGCAAGGACGCTACTAGTAGCTCCTGGCCTTACTGCTAGTAACAAGAAGCTACTAGTAAAGGCCGTCGCTACTAGGAGCAAGGAGGCTCCTGGCCACGCTGGTAGTAACAAGAAGCTACTAGTAAAGGGCGTCGCTACTAGGAGCAAGGACACTACTAGTAGCTCCTGACACTACTAGTAGCTCCTGGCCTTACTGCAAGTAACAAGAAGCTACTAGTAAAGGGCGTCGCTACTAGGAGCAAGGACGCTACTAGTAGCTCCTGGCCATACTGCTAGTAACAAGAAGTTACTAGTAAAGGGCGTCGCTACTAGGAGCAAGGACGCTACTAGTAGCTCCTGGCCTTACTGCGAGTAACAAGAAGCTCCTAGTACAGGGCGTCGCTGCTAGGAGCAAGGACGCTACTAGTAGCTCCTGGCCTTACTGCCAGTAACAAGAAGCTACCAGTAAAGGGCGTCGCTACTAGGAGCAAGGACGCTACTAGTAGCTCCTGGCCTCACTGCTATTAACAAGAAGCTACTAGTAAAGGGCGTCACTACTAGGAGCAAGGACGCTACTAGTAGCTTCTGGCCTTACTGCTAGTAACAAGAAGCTCCTAGTAACAAAGGCCATCGCTACTAGGAGCAAGGACGCTAATAGTAGCTCCTGTCCTTGCTACTAGTAACAAGAAGCTACTAGTACCAAAGGGCATCGCTACTAGGAGCAAGGTTGCTACTAGCTCCTGGCCCTAGTACCAGTAACAAGAAGCTACTAGTAACAAAGGGCATCGCTACTAGGAGCAAGGAGGCTACTAGTAGCTCCTGCCCTTACTACTAGTAACAAGAAGCTACTAGTAACAAAGGGCATCGCTACTAGGAGCAAGCATAGCAAGAAGCTACTAGTAACAAAGGGCATCGCTACCAGGAGCAAGGACTACTAGTAGCTCCTGCCCTTACAACTGGTAACAAGGAGCTACTAGTAACAAAGGGAATTGCTACTAGGAGCAAGGATGCTACTAGTAGCTCCTGCCCTCACTACTAGTAACAAAAAACTACTAGTAACAAAGAGCATCGCTACTACGAGCAAGAAACAAGAAGCTACTAGTAACAAAGGGCATCGCTACTAGGAGCAAGGACGCTACTAGTAGCTCCTGTCCTTGCTACTAGTAACAAGAAGCTACTAGTTACTAGTACCAAAGGGCATCGCTACTAGGAGCAAGGACGCTACTAGTAGCTCCTGCCCTTACTACTAGCAATAAGAAGCTACTGGTAACAAAGGGCATCGCTACTAGGAGCAAGGACGCTACTAGTAGCTCCTGCCCTAACTACTAGTAACAAGAAGCTACTAGTAACAAAGGGCATCGCTACTAGGAGCAAGGACGCTACTAGCTCCTGGCACTAGTACTAGTAACAAGAAGCTACTAGTAACAAAGGGCATCGCTACTAGGAGCAAGGAGGCTACTAGTAGCTCCTGCCCTTACTACTAGTAACAAGAAGCTACTAGTAGCTCCTGCCCTTACTACTAGTAACGAGAAGCTACTAGTAACAAAGGGCATCGCTACTAGGAGCAAGGACGCTACTAGTAGCTTCTGCCCTTACTACTAGTAACAAGAAGCTACTAGTAACAAGGGCATTACTTTTGGTAATCCCTTCACATCGTCATCTGAGTCCGCAACCTTGACGGCTGTGTCCCATTTTGCACCAGGAGGGAGGTGGTGCAAAAGCTCAGCTGCGTGGCCTTTCTTGGTGTCCTAAGTTCCAACGCAGGCAGAGAACAAGTATAGAAAAACAGACAGGAAACGAAGACAAATAGATAGAACATAATAAAACCTTAGAGCACTATTGCTTTTTTACATTTTTCTTGCCTTTCTAGGCTTTTGTTCTCTTTCTTAGGGATGTCACGCTGTGACTCGCTGTGACTCGGCCAGTCCTGTTGCTTTGCACGCTCCGCATCAACATACATATATTGTTCCTCATAGTCTTCGACCTCAAAACATTTAAACAATAAATGAATTTCTATGAACTCATCGATGTCTTTATATTCGACTGATGGTGTCACAGCATGGCAACTTCGCTACAGGAAAATGTAGGCACCATCTTGAATCTTAACCTGTTCAAAAGACTAGATCTTGCAACGGCATGGCAGAAACGCGAATTGCCGAGGGTTTGGCATGCTTGAAGCGTTCCCAGTACTTCAGTTTGTCCCAATCCTTCCAAGCATACAATGGCGACAGCGAGCTCTTTGTGCTCGTCTATCCAACCCAGCCTGAGGTTGGTTCTTCTCATCTGAGTAACCACCGCGCTCCTGGCTGGACTGGCGTATTTTGCACGTATACACAAAAGAGGTTGTTTTTGGACAGTGAAAACTCCTGGAATTTGTCCCAAAAACCGGCAAACTGCTTCTTCTGCTTGTCTTTCTGAAGTCTTTCCAGCGTATCTAGGCCTTGAACCAACGTCTGATTGCCGGAAGCGTCCGTTCAGATCCATGCAGCCCAAGTGTCGAAGAGAATGCTGTGAGATTTCAGCAATTAGGAACAAGTGCATCGCTACTAGTAACACGTGCCTTACTACTAGAAACAAGAAGCTAGTAGAAACAATAAGAAGCTATAGACTTCAATTAGATTTAAATTAAGATTAGCATTAACGGAGGCTACTAGGACCTTTTCGCGATCTGAAGCGCCCGTTCAGATCCATGCAGCCCAAGTGTCGAAGAGAATGCTGTGAGATTTCAGCAATTAGACTTTGATCGTCACATGCTTCCAGCGCCTGGGCTAAACTGCGAACCGTCAACTACAGACCGTCAGATGCCAGCCTTGGCCAGGGCATCTTTGGCTTTGTCCAGAAAATCGAGATGTCCATAGCACCTCACAAAGAATGTCTCTTGGTTTAAAAAGAAACAATGTTCGCTACTAGGAACAAGTGCATCGCTACTAGTAACAAGTGCCTTACTAGTAGTAACAAGAAGCTGGTAGACATCACATCTCGGAGGTAATTAAGTTCTAATAAATTCTATGTAAATTCTACTTAAACTTAATTCTAATAGCTTCTTGTTACTACTAGTAAGGCGCTTGTTACTAGAAGCGATGCACTTGTTCCTAGTAGAAACAATAAATAAACTTAGTGAGCGCTTGGCTGTGATGCTCGAAACCAGGCTTTGGCACGCGTCATGTGGGGCAGGCCTTCGGGGACCACAAAGTGTCACATGTCATGTTCAAAACAATAAAGGCCCTGACGAAACTCGAGCAAATTGACTCCTGTGTGGCCGTGCTTTCTCTCTGACCTTGCATATTGAGAACAAAGGAAGGAGGACGGAAGGTTCAAAAACGAAGGTCAACAATCTGTGAAAACTAAGCTTTGCTCTCTTTGATCTTCTGTCGTATCTGCGGGTCCGTGAAAACCATCTCATCTCGATGGTTCCCGACCAGGCATTCAAGAGCAGCATCTAAAGACTGATGCCAGTCTTTGAGCCTTTCGGGTCCGTGTTGCGTCCAACTGTTACTAATGGCGATGCCCTTGTTACTAGTAGCTTCTTGCTACTAGTAGTAACTTGCTACTAGTAGCAATGACCTCCAACCTACTAGCGATGGCCTCCAACCTAGAAACGATTATTTCCTCTGAGGTTTGGACTTGTAATGGCATGTGCTCTTGTTGAGGTGGAGCGTGCTTCTCAGAACAACCACGTCGTTCCACTTCTTCTTGCCTATCAAAATGGACTTGTCGTACGCGATGGTGAGCCTTGGCAGTGAACTGGGTACAGTGTGAAAACAAGGGCTTTGTCTCCGACTGCCGCTATTGAATTGGTTTTGAGCTCAACACAGCTGTTCCAAGGCATCATCCTCAATTGCTTTGCATCCACAGTTGGAAGATTCAAGTGATTGCTTTCCATTCAAAGTACTGTATATACTAATATGTATCCAAACGGGTTTCTTTAAGACTGTGTGTGTTTTAATCTCACGTGTACTTTCATACGTCATTTGCGTGTATTTGGGATGGTTTCTTTTCGGAATTTGTCGCAGAAAATACGCGTCTTGTCCGCGCGTGTTTTCGTCGGTCGATGTAAAACACACTGTAATTATGACTTCAGAACTGTTCCACGATTCCGAGGGTTTTGGTCGGATGGCACGTTAACGTTTTGGTCAAACCCTTCTGCCCTACGCACACAATACCAGTGACTGAGAGGGGGGTGGGGCGGGTTGGGGTGGTGCTACGTTCACCAGTGGTGGCTTCGGAGCACGTACCCAGATGCTTCTGTGGGACAAAAGCTCTACGCGCACTGGGAAGCGTGTGCGGCTTAAAAGTGTGCTTCCGTCGCTGGCTTTACCCGTGAGTGTTGGGCATCGGCCTTTGATCGTTTTGACCGGAACAGTGATGGTGTCATTTCCGCAGAGGATGTGCAGGCACTTGAGAGTGAGACCACCAAGAAGAACTTGAAACGTTGGCTTCTATAACTATACAAACGTCTTCTTTCTTTTCCCTATTTGTCTTCCAAAAAAGAAGGACGTAAACGCGTTAAAACAACGTTGCATTTTTCACAAACGTGTCACAGTCTTAAGTAATATATATTGCACCCCCCCTTCCAATACCCACCCAATGTGTGTTTTGTACTGTAAATTACAGTGCTTTAGGGATATTTTGGCATCATAGTTTTAAGTGATATTTTGTGACCTTTTTCCAAATTGTTGTTTTGAACACTCTCCATTTGGAGGATATATATATATGTATACAATGGGTATAGAAAGAAAGAAGAAAAGTAAGACTCCAGTACTTAGAGTGGATTGAGGATGGAGAAAAGTACGCCACGGTATGCGTACCTGCGGGATTGAAAATGGAAGATTCTGCCAGGACTTTGGGTGGAATCTTGAATCTTCAATCCAGAAGGTACCGTACCATGGCATACTTTTCTCTTTGCTAATGACTGATTTTACTTTTTTGTTCACTCTTTTGGGTACTTCAGCTTTTTCATTTTTGAGTAAACAATCTATACAAATTTTCAAAGTAATTCTTGAAGTGAGCTTTCATTGAAATATATTCTAATAATTTCAAACATCAATTTATTCATGAAAACGATTACAACAAGTATGACAATATTGCTGTAAATCAAACTATTTTCCTGAAGTTATCCTGAATTTAAGTTTTTGAATACACCGTAGCTCTAATAGTCAAAAAAAAATTACTGTAGAATTATGTTTTATGATTGATGGTAGGAAGAGGCACTTGAAGGACTGTCCACATAGGTATTAGGCAAATGGGTGTCAAAGCAAACAATGAATGGACGGTAAACATCATTACAGTACCTGTTCTGCTTGTAACTGTTCCTTTAGCCAAGGGCACTATCAAGTGCATCTCAAATCAAAGAAACATAACAAACATCTGAGCACAATCTAGCTTTTAATGTGTCATGATATAGTTCTTGTGAAATTATATCATAAATCTTTCACACATGCTTTCTTGGTGATGCGTTGTGAGACTGCTATACTTTATTTGGTGACAACTATTGAAATGCTTGACTGTGATCGAGAAAACATATTAGAGGGAGGCCAATGTGGAATTGTGGTTTCAAGTTAGTTTAGTGTTGGGGGCTCGAGATGGGCTTGATTACTTGCGGGAGGTTACTTAATCATGTTAACATTTTGCCAAACGGAGCCATGTGTCATTCTCAACGCAAAAGGTGGGTATTGGTGGGGGGTAGCAAATATATATATATATATATGTCCTTCATATGTCGTTCCTTACTCTCTCTCTCTCTCTCAGCAAACATAGAACGGTGACATCATGCTGCAATGAAGTAGCAGTCTGTCTAGGGTGCGTAAAGAAAGTACAGGGCCAAGCAAGAAGAGCCTAGCTTGCCAAATATTGCCGTGTTTATGCAAACGCTCGAAGCCTTGCACGCGAGTCTCGATTGGGACGTGACACAGAGTTGAAAACAGCGAAACCGATCGTCCATGATCATCCTTTACGTTCCTGTACCATCCCCGTGTCTCGAAAGGAGCGCATTAGCATGCATTAGCGCTGGTCAGGAGACATGGCACACCATGGTACCGTGCTGGACCAGCTTGCTCCTTTTCGCTTGCTCCCCTTGCAATCCGCAACATCGCAAAATGCTGTTACATAATTTATCCGATCTTTCGAAGTGTAGAGGCGTAGAGGTGTCAGCGCTGTTTCAAGGCTAGCTTATCTGATCAAACCTCCGAGAGCGAAGCACAGTGTCACAGGCTTGACCGGTGTCTGGTGTCATGATTGTGTCGTGAGAGTCGACGCACGAAGCTGGGGACATGCCCCTAGTAGCGTCCTTGCTCCGTTCGTAGCGATGCCCTTTGCTCTTAGTAGCTTCTTGCTCCTAGTAGTAAGGCCAGGAGCCCCTAGTAGCGTCCTTGCTCCTAGTATCACCGGGCCGCCGGCATATGCAGCAATTGCCTTGGCTCAAGCTGTCAAAGGAATCGTTGATAGAAAGCAGTCTCTGACAATCACTTTCCGAACAAGCGAATGATTGCAAGGTCGCCTTCTCGTACCTCTCTTTGCTGAATGCTTCGTTACCCAGCGCTTTGCTCTCCTCAGCCTTGATTGTGTTCACCAATCACGAAGTCACGAAGGGTTGAAGAAGAAGAAGAAGAAGAAACAGAAACGGTTGTCACTATGCACATGCTGAACAAGAACTACATCGAGCGAAAGAAGACAAACGAAAGTCAAAGCAGATTGTCACTCAAGTTCGAGAAAAATCAATCTTGTCGAGATGGACGTACCAGATTGCCAAATCGGCAAGCAATCCGGGGGCGCTACTCGCTTCAAGAACCCATAGTCTTCAAAGGGGTCTCCATATTCATCACGCCTAGGCCGCACACACCCATTGGACGCGTGCTTGTGCAAATCATCTGCCAATCGATTGTCGATGATTGTAACCAAAAAAACCTTGTGGAGACTGCTCTATGGCACTAATAGGGAGAGGTTGGGGTGGATTAACATAGGAACAGGAAAGCACAGATCTGGATGTTTGATGCGCTTCTTCGTCACATTGGCAAGGAGCTGAGGTCCATCGTGACCTGGGCGGCCACTGGGTGGCGCATTTTGTTGCATGTGAACAGTATGGAGCATGTGGACAACTCAAACACTTCAATTTTGCCTCCAACAAAACCTCGTCGTTTCGTCTTGTGAAAGTGCCGGGCTGGTGCTGCCAGCCATGAGTTGCCAGCCTCGCGTACCGAAGGCAGCAGCGCCCGCCGCCACTGAATTATCAGGAACATCGTCACGCCTTCTGACATCCCAAGATAGAGATAAATAGAGCATTGCAGAACGACCGAGCCAAAACAGCCATGGAAACAGCCGTGCAGCATCATCAAAATCTGACCATCGCTGTGGTTTAAAGCCGCTAACAATGATCATTCCAAAGAAATCTCTGCAATTGTTTCGCTTTGCTTTGTAGAAGGTGAGGCGAACATCAAATTTCACTACACGGTGAAACTACAAATTCTTCAGCATGTTGTGTGGCAATTGCCGCAATTGCCCTCAACTCTCAACCCTGCTACAAACGCACTCTTTGGAAACGCTAACTGCTCCGCTCAGCTCTGTGTGCAGTAAGTGGGTAACTTCCGAAGAATCGCTGAGAAAACTCCCCGAAGAATTGGCTATGACACAGCGCTCGCATAGGGGTGCAGTCAGGAGCGATCAAAAGCTACAGTAGGTGGTGTGGTTTGAACATATTTGTGGTGAACACATGTAGCTGGATGTATACAAACCTCTGTAAATGGGGGGATTGGACCCTGAGGCGGCAGATTGTGGACGAAGATGCACAAAGCAGCCAAAGCCACTGCCTTTTTCCTCAGAACAGAGTTCGCCCTGAGTTGGCTGACTGCTGGTCATCAGCTTGTCCTGTCCCTGCAGAACAACGTTGTGCGCTCCAGACCCGAGTTCTTTGGATGACCTCCTCAGTATGACCACATAGTCTGTTCGCTGGAACAATGTTTGATCAAAAGGTCAAAGTCAAACAACAGGGGTAGAAACAAGTGCCTTACTAGTAGTAACAGGTGCCTTACTAGTAGTAACAAAAAGCTATTAAATTAATTTAATTATCGAAAGGGTCAAGCCTTCAGCCTTCAGATCCTCAAAGGGGCCAGTTGACATCTCTAGGAAGTCAAAGCCTAAGGTCGTCCATGTTACCATCGTCTTCTCCCCAGGACTGATAAAGAAATGAGAATCTCTATAAATTACCAACCTTGCATTCAAATAGAAAATGAAAAAATGCGTCTTCCAATCTTGAAATTCATTCTTTCGGACTGTGACTTCGGAGCTCTAGCTGACTCCATAAGATCCCTCTCTGGCGGTGATCAGCTCTTGTATGAGTCGACAAGGGGAATGGTGTTCAATTACATAGTGTGACCTTTGCTCAGGAGCCCCTAATGGCGTCCTTGCTCCTAGTAGTGATGCCAGGAGCCCCTAACATAGGCCAGATTCAAGTTTCTCAGGTCGAGGCATGAGACATGCTACATACTCAACCAAAGGATGTCAGTAGCTAGAGCGACGACGAAGAGTGCAAACCACATGTCATGGCTTCTTACATCCTTTGCCTAGAAGAGGCACAGTCCACAATCCTCGATTGTGGATAGGCTAGAGAATGGATGACTACTTAACCTTCAAAAGAATCTCAACCTGGGCAACACACATGCACACGAGCCAAGCAATGTTAGCCACATGAACCCACAACTCCCCAAGCCTAGTGAGCACTGAGGCGCTTATACTGGAAGTTATATTGTAAATTGTTACTGGAATACTGCAGCCTGCACCCTCCGTCGTCACGCTTCAAAGGACAATCAATGCTTCATGCAAAGATGCAAAGGCAGTTCACACAAATTAAATTCCCTGCTGCACTGAACATCAAATCAGCAGGGAACCCGGAGATAGAATATCGAGACTTTTGACGTGACTCGCATTGAGGCGGACGTAGTGCGGAGCAACAGATTTCACCAGAATGAGTGCACACAAGAAACTTGTAAGCTTGCAAGTGGAATGATGGAAAGTCCGTTGCGAGTTCGATTGCCAGCAGCATCTTTCTCGGATACATGGTAGCGGTATGTGATGGGCCACTTCATCTATCTAAGAAAAAGCAATGCGCGTGCATATCTCTTTATTCAAGAAACAAGGCCGAAAAGTCAGCTTTTTCGACAAGTGAGACGCCATGAACACCTCTCGTACAGCAATGATTGCTTGAAACGGGCCGCTCCAAGCAAAACCATTCTACTCTGCATTGATGCCACCAACAAGAAGCCCAACTCTGCATTGATGCCACAGCATTGATCACACCAGCAGCTAGCATTCTCTCCAAAAAGTATGAAGTAAGACCATGTAAGACCTACTTGTGTTGCCGCACCCATTTGCAAGCCATGTTGTGCTACATTCACGATATTACTTTGTGACCATGTTTGAGTTGTAGTTTGCTGACGCTACCCATATTGTTTCTATTTCAGTGCCAGTCTTCTTGCTTTGTAGGGATCACTCTGCCTTTCCATGGAATGAAACACCGTTTTCATTGTTGTCATTCCCGAATTCAACAGTCCATTTGGCTACACATGCAGGATGAACAAAAAATGCTGTTTCTGGGAATAGTAGACTTAGTAGACCTTTCCATGAGGAACATGTGATCATGTTTCATTCTCTCCCACCAAGGGCAAAGTCTGTTGCACACCTCGAGTCTCAATTTGTCTCGAATTGCAGCCCTGCAGAAAAGACACGAACAATATCCAGCACTTGCAACCGCGCAAGCCAGAGAGGTTCCGGGCTCTGCATCCACGAGTAACTGTATTAAAACAGTTTGCTTGGTGTGCAAATCGTTGTTCGCGTCAGCAGGCACAGCTCGCATCTCACAAGCAAGGTCGCGGGGATTACCACCTGAGCAAATAAACAGCCAAACCTACAAAGCTAGGAATCCAAGACCTGCATGTTGTGTTTGCCAATGTGAACCGGGGGATGCTCCAAAGGACTCCATGTGCAAAACGTCTGGTACAAATGATCCACAAGGCTCTGCAAGTGCCGAAGCACATCTGGTCAGTGTGGAAAACCTGCTTGTCTGCTTATTGTTTGTGGCCATGCAAGAATCATCCTTGTCGTGGTCTTAAAAAGAGCTGCTGAGCAACAAAACCAATAAACATCAACCAAATCCATTCTGCTGTCACTGTTGATGGGGAGAATCAACTTGGTCAGTAGGCTATTGGTCAAGCATACTCAGCGGTAAGCCAAACAATATTTATCCTTTCAAGTACAGTGGAACATAACCAGCCTCAATAGTCTGCTATCGAAAGCCCCGTATTGGCTGCAGGAGAGGCAAGTAGCTGAGGTTGAAATATGCTGATTAGTGAAGCTTGTGGCATCAAAGTTTGTGGGACCTCAATTCTGCAAAGGCCAAAACATCAGGGGTCCGGGCCTAAACAGAGGCTTGCTGCGTGGCTCCTGCGTTAAACTGAATGTCTGCAAATCTTCTCCTTTGGTCAGTCACCTGATTCACTCTTGCGCTCCTCGTTCCAAGTAGGCGACGTCATAGTTATCCCTCGCAAAACCATTTGTGCAGAGACGCCGAAGACTTGTCATCTATTCGATGTCATTTATTTGTTGAATCCTTCGCTTGGTCAATGTCAAGAAAGTCACATCCAAGGAATTCACCAAAGTGTTTCCACCTTTGGACTCTGCAACTGCCCGACCTCATCAAGCGCCAAGGGATGTACATGAGCATGGCCTCAGCAAAATTTCGGGACTTCAGTTCGACTTTCCCGCCTTCAAAACGCATTCTTGCTACCCATGGTGCACAACAGGTCTTGGTAGACCTTCATCGCTGAATATGCTAAGCGTGGTGTGCGGGAGGGTTTCAGCTTGCTTAATGGATTGGATTAAACTCCCCTAAAATTCTAGGAACCATATGAACAGCACGAGCGCTTCTTCAAGGAAGCGCCCTTGCCCTCAGACAGGGGAGCTTCCTTGAAACGTGAACCACCCTGCGTCCTAGCTAGTACCTTACTTGAGCTACTAGCTACTTCATAGCGGCCATACCCCCCCCACCTCCGAAAAGACTAGATGACAGGGAGGCCCGGAAGCACAGCAGGAGATGAAGGCCAGGATGATGAGGATGTGGATTGGGAGAGTGATGATGAAGAAAAACAATAACACACATGATGCACATGACACAGGTCCGCCAATCATACAGCGCTCCAATCACAGCAGCACGCCGCTTTCCACGGAACGCAGCCTTTGAAAACAAAACGTTACAATTTCGCCACGCGGTGTGCCACAGACGGCGACTTGACACCGCATTTACGCATGCATGTTCTTCGTTTCCCAATGGCATGGAGCCATGGGCGTCAGACGTTCCACCGATGCCGCGCAAAAAACTGCATGGCTCATCACAAACGCAATTTTGCCACACTGTGCGCCATTGACTAGATGCAACAATGTAACACCAAACCTTGTGGACACAGCCAATTATCCTGCTCCCCAGCGACTTGGCACGCCGTTAACGCGCTGCGCGCGTACTTTTCGGTTCCCCAATGTCATGGAGCCAGGAGAGGTGACCTCAGAACTGGCAACTGTAGTTCAAATTTAATGTGGGAATAGCTTGGGGGGCTGCAGAGTTGGCAACTTTGTAGTGCGCATGTAGTGCGGGAGGCAGCTTCTGGGAGCTGTGGCCTCAGAACTAACAACTTGTTGTGCAAATATTGTGCGGGAAGCAGCCTCTCGGAGGTGTGGCCTCAGAGCTTGCAACTTTGTAGTGCACATGTATTAGGGGAAGCAGCTTCTTCAGAACTTGCAACGTAGCACAGATGGAAGCAGCTGGGAGCTCGGGCTCAGAAGTGGGAACTTTGTGATGCAAGTGTGGCGCCGGAGCTGATTTTGGGAGCTTTGTCCCGAGACCTCGCAACTTTGTAGCGCAAATGTAGTGCGGGAATGCGGGAATAAATTTTTGGGAGCTCGGGTTCCACCGAGGAGCAGGAGATAGCGGGAGGGTTGGCGATGTAGGCGTGGCGTCCACAAGCCGCTTCCACCACTACATTCGCGGTACAAGTTGCCAGTTCTGAGACCAGTCAGCGGCAGTTACACGGTCTGGCCAGACCCACACTTTGGGCACTTCCACCTTGATTTTCGAGAGTGACACGCTTTGGCAACCTCCAGCGTGATTTTCGTCCACAGTGTACACTTTGGCTACTGACACGGGCGGTCCCCGCGCGCAAGTGCAATTTGCAGTCACCTCACTTTCGAGCAAGCCACGCGTGGGATCTCCGCAAAGGGTTTGCCGCGCGCAAACATTCGCCTTTCACCGCACGTTTGAGCGCTCGACGCGCTGCACAGGTTCACTAGGGTGGGTAACGTTGATGATGAGGATGATGATGATCATCATCATCATGGTGAGCCTTCTATTTTGATGATGATCCCAATGGTGATAAAGTGGATGTGATAATCCCAAGATATACCTGTAGGGTGTGGCGGAGTCATGCTCTTGCAGGACACCCTTGTGGGGCACACTTGTAGGACACTCTTTTGGCGACCACGAATCATCTCGCTCACCAGCGGCATGGCGGGCGCATGCTTCCTGTTCCCCAATGGCACGGAGCTACGCGAACGCGCTTTCCACGGGGGCCGCGCCAAACCACATGGCACAGCGACGGACGTAATTTTGCCACACGCTGTGCCGCAGAGAGACCCTCCTGCTCACCAGTGACACGCTGCGATCACACATGTGGCGCGCCAACATCAGACACATAATTTCGCCACACTGCATGCCACTGAGCCCGCAAACTGCTACCCGGACCACATCTGTACTAGCCGGGGCTCCTGGAAGTCGCAGAAGACAAGTTACGCGTCAAGCCTCCGAGACAAGCGTTTCGTACGAGACACAATTCCTCCAAGGCTGAAACGGGAAGCCTCACCAGAGCGAACGCATGAAGCAGCCCTGCCAAGCACCCTCAAAGCCCCGGCCACCGACAAGCAAATCCCAATGGCACAGCAACATTCACCTCCACCAAACGTCGCAGCCTCACGATTCCCTGCGCCTGTCACAAAAAGTAACGACATGACATCTTCATTTCTTCAGCAACATTCAAGCCGCACCACATGCTTGGAACTCATTCGACACTTTCTGTGCACGCTACCCTCCACCAAAATCGCAATTTGGCTGAGACTTGTCATGAAAACAGAGCTTTGAGGCAGCCTGAAACGCAAATCCTGGCACAGCAACACCCAACACCTCCAAAACACCGCCCAAGCACCAATCTCAATTGAACAGCGACCAAATGTCCGGACCTCACAAAACCCTGCACCTGCGCAGGGAATCAAGCTCCACATTTGAGCATGTCACGTTTGCACGCTATTTCACACGAATCGGACACTTCTGCCTTCATGCAAGAACTCTTCCAAAAGCTTCCCCCAATGGCAGTGATTTTCGACGCAAAAACGACGACACCAGCAACCAGCGTCACTGAAAACAAACGAGGCGAACACAGGTCCAGCGCTCAGACCCCCAGACCATTAATGGAAACCCTTCGCAACGCATTTGGGACAAAGGCAGCCAGAGCTTAAAAAAAGAAGAATCGTGTCATGATTCCGCTAACGCCGCAATCCTGCTCAGAAAGTGGCGCTTGTGAGCGCTTATGCATGACTTATGCACGCTTGTGCAAAGCCATCCAGAAATCTGCAGCAGGTGTTGAACATTGGAAAATTCACCGTGACTGAAGCTTGCAACATCGTTTCTCACATATCGAATCCTGACTGCCTGGACATGCCATCTTTTTGCATCTGAGGTTGACGCTTCAATTGCACTGGGTTTCGTACGATGACCAAGCTGAGGATGGCCACCCAAACATAACTGGCGCCAAAAAGTGGACAGGTAAACGAGAATTGACAGGAACTTTTGGAACCCAAAAACGAATGACCCGTGGCCCTTAGACTTGTGAAGAATTGCATGTTTATTCATGTTTATAATTTCACCGAAGCTTTAAATCGGTGATCCTTATTAGTGAGACTCCCTGATTTAATCTTGCTGGGACGGGCTACACTGCGGCTACACCACAATAAATTTCACTCATCAAACATGCCGAAGTCCCTCTGAACTAACAAGAACTGTGCTGACATGACTTCAGCCGATAGACTTCACCCACAACAAAGCCCATAAGCCCATACTTCTAACAGGTGCAGAAGTGGATGAGGCCGGATCCGGTCGTCCCTTTCCGTTCGCTGGATGCTTCATTCTCAGTTGTCATGGGCACAATGTTTTGGGTTCGATGGATGCTGTGAAGTCTAAAACTCACACGTCCAAATGTTGGTGGAGTTAGATGGCCTTGCAACAAAACACAGCAAATTAATCGACAGACTGCCCGGAAAAACCTGCTATATGGTCATGAAAACATCCTGAAAGTACAAGAACATACAAGAACTTAAATTGGGCATCTTCCCAGCTAACCAGCTCAGCACCAATGGAAGGTTGAGTCAAAACGAGAGACCACTGACAGTCAATTTCTTTGTTCTGCCTCATTGATCAGTCTTGTTTTGATGTCCAACCTGAAAACGGAAAAGTTTGTCTCCCACACTTGCTGACCAGAAACTGCCTCACAAAAAAAGGGGGACTAAAATCTGTCAGCAACAAAACTGCCACTGGACACTAAGCTTCCTCCTTCACTTTGTGAGCGCCTGTTGGCAATGGCGCGGAAACCATTCATTGACCGGTAGCACAACGAGTCTGTCAGGCCCTGGCAGAAGCACCGTGGCAAACGTTCAAAGTTCCAACGTTTTGAATCATATTCCTTGTTCCTTGGCCTTCAAAGCCCAAAAAGCTGGAAAGGCAACATGGACTTGGTGTTCTTCCTTTATCTGACATCAAAAAATATACCAGAGCTTGCAGGCAGTATCTCACGATAGGTTATGTAGACGAAAGCAACGGTGATTGCCTTTTGGGTCCTTCGTTGGGAAAGTTGTGTCATTTCTCTGGTAATAGATCATGCCAACCGGTAGTCATATCAGTCCATGGGACAAACGCTCTGACCAACATCCTCCCATCTTGAGGCCATGAGAGGTTTCAAGCGGCGCTATCAACGAGATACTTCAAAGGAATGTAGTTTACAAGAAAAAAAAACACTCGGGTCTGGTTGATCCCGAGAGACTAACAGCCCAACACAATATCCAAAATGCACAGCTGCGTAAGGCTGCGTAGGGTGTGCGAGTAGAATCTACAGTACAACCCGTGGGGTTGGCCAAGGGTAGTTCAAAAGCGATCGTTGGGCGATGTTCATAAGGACTAGGGGCTCCTGGCCTTACTACTAGGAGCAAGGACGCTACTTGTGTGGCTTCAAAGTCGGGCAAGCAAGTTCAGTCACAGCCAATGCTCATCTTGCGGCAAAGCCGTGTTCGCTCAACCAACTATGACAGGACTGCGCTATATCATCCCGATTTCACTGCAAAAGGCAAAACAAATGACTGTACATCACTAGGCTATCACTTCATGTCACTTTTCTGTACGAAACAGTTTAGAATACGTTTTCAATACCAACTCTATCGAGCACATCCTCCGATCACGAACGCCGGGCTTGGCTTCGCCTGCCAGAAACTCCGCATGAAGGTGCAATCGAAGCCTGACAGCAAGTCCTGGAGAGGCTCCAAGATGTTCTGATTCACCTCAGCATTGTCATTAGAAGCAGCAAACATTGGTGCAAACACTTTCTGTGATTTTGCCTCTGAAAAAACAAAAGTCACCTCAACATTTTGGGCCTAACTCCAGGCAGCAAAGCACCATTATCAAACCACTGTAAACTACACTTTATCCAACTGCCCTGGAGCCCTCTTTGAATCTGTGTAACGCGCTTCCCTTGGTACCACAGAATCATGTTCAAAAATAAGTAATGTTGTTCTTTGCTCTCTCGCAACCTGTGCCCATCTGTGTTGAACACCATGAACTTCATGAACTATTGTGTTCCGGTCCTCTGATCAACAAGTCCAAACTGAACTTCAAACTGTTCCAGCAAACAGGTGATTGTGATTCTCCTGGGTTGTTGCTGGCTGTCTCTCTGTGTGTGGTTTTCGTAAACGTTCCATTGGTTTCCCTCAACATCAATCTCTACCTATTGTGAGAGGAAAACAGCTCTGCTCAGCGCTCTGCTCAGCATGTTCCTTTTCAGGTTTGGCGCTGAGAAAGGCTTAAAGAATGTCTTCCCTAAATCTCAAAACAAAAACCCAAATGGATGTTTGTTGTATGACTGGTCCTATGACAACGAATACAAACTTGTGCTTCAAAATTGAACCGAGCACAACCAGTCTGGCAAATGCCGCCTGATAACTCCTCAGCTTCCGGCTGCCTGGATCATGTCTTGAGTGATGGAGTCCAGGACCTCGGCAAACTTTGCCACAGGGACAAGGTAGGAACAAATACACACGAAACCCACAAAGACAAAAAGCATGACTGACAGTTGTTAAAATTTAAGTGCGCAAATGATCGGGTTAAGTCTTTAATGGCTTTAACCACTATTTCTGGTTGAGTAGAGCTGAGTAGAGGTGCAATACCCACCTGCGACTAAACTGCAAGGCTGCAAATTCTCCAGAAATCTGATGCTGCAGTGTGGCACGCAGCCACTCCAAGGCACCGTTACAACGATATCGTCGAAGTACTCGAATCCCTCTCACAGCGAAACATGAAAATGAAGCCCTTTCCATTTTTTCCAAGCAGCTGACAATTTGCATGTGAATTCTGCAAGAACTTCGGGTCGCTCTGCCAAAAGAGGCAGTCGTCTTCACACGAAAGCAGTCGTCCAAGAGCCTTGAACATGCCAAATCTGGATATTAGATATACTTTTATTAACGTATATATATATATATTATACGTTTATTAACGTACATATACATATATATACTGAACACAAAACCAAAACCCGGAATTAACCAGGCTTTAGCACGTTGCTTTCTTGGAAGCTTGGAATTCAGTTTCAATGCGAAAGGTGTTCAGATAGCGCCCAAAGCTGGTCGGGTTTCAAAGTACGGTGTGTTTCCGGTCGAAGATGGTCGAAGGTTCGGTTCCATTCCTGGTAGAGGATGCACCAGATGAAATCTGTTGCTGGAAATTACTTACTCAAAGCATCTTAAAGCAGCAAATAACGCTTCCAATGCACCACACAAAAGCGTGCTACTATTACTGCTGCTAGTGGCAATGGCGGTGGCGATGGTGGTGATGGTATGGTGACAGCATGGCGGCAGTGGAGTCGGAGTCGAAGTTGCAAAATGATAGGTGAGGGTGTGGTGGTTGCCAGTAGCAAGCAGCAGCAATCCCACGAGCAGCGGCAGCAGCAGTAGGAGTATCGCAATGATTGCAAGGGTGGTAAAAGTCGGAACATGTTGCAACAAAGGCGGCAGCAGCCGCAGCAGCAGCAGCAGCAGCAAGCAGTAGCATATAATTAGGGAGTAGCTGGGAGAAATTGAGTGGTCCTGTATAGGAGTGCTGGCTGTCGCAGCCCATGGCAATTCAACCGAGCCACAATCGCACAAGTGGTCCGTCAGTTCCTCAATCCTGCCTTCGTCATGTCCGCTGCGACGTTGCGAATGTTCCTTGGCCAATTCTATTTGACATGGACTCCGCGTGTTGGAGGCCTTCTCCGGGTGTTGTGTGGCGTGTCAAACGCGCTCTTGTCCTCAGGTCTTGACACCGAACACTTCTCTGACAGAGCGACCAAGACGAGCAAATACCAAGCACACGCAGCTTTTTCGTCAGCGAATCCGAAAGCAGAAAGAAAGAGGTGCAAAAGCACACCCGAATCCTCAAGGGTGATACAGTCACGAGTCACAAGTGAAAGAACAGTTAAGGAGTCAGCAAGGAGTCCGCCTGTAAGGCGGACCAGATCGCTGGGAAGCGACGATCGACTTGCAACTCTTACCTCATCTCCCGATGGCATCTCCCCTTCTCAGGTCAAAGCGATGTCCCAAGATGTTCTGAGTCGTTTGCATCTGTTCAATTCTGTTCGCCTGGCTTACATCTGGCCCATTGTAGGCCTCTACTATGTGCCCGCACAAGCACACAAATCAAGCCAGCGACATCAACAGCTCAATGCTATGCCACAAGGCAAACCAAGCCCAACGAAGGACTTTCAACATGTTGACTCATCTGTTTCAGCTCAGAGCCCGTCAACGCACCGAGGGTGGCAACGGGCTCAAGGATTCGAAGGCGTAGCAAAGAGCAAACATGAGCAAACGAGCCATTGCCTTAAGTGTTTTTTTTCTTAATTTTCCGATACGCCTGCGACATAAAACCCACAACAACCGTGGAAAAAGACAAAGATAATCTAAGAATCTGCAAAAAGTCGACACGTTCGTTTTCAACACGAGAAAAAGCAGAATCTTCAGCTTCTTCGAGCTTTTGGCTGGTCGCCCCATGAGGCTTGTTGACGCTCGCTGTGCTGAGGTGCAAACGTTTGGAGCTCAGCCAGGCTACAATCCCTTGGAACATGTCATCCCGTCCCACATACCAAGAACGCTTGTCAGAATGGAGAAAAGTCTTTCCAGAAAAAGCATACTAGGGCAAGCACTCCCAGTATTTCTGGACTTCACCCTGAGCATTCACACATGCCTGGCAAGTATCTGGTCATCAGTTTCAGTGCTTTGGCCTCTATGTTCATCTTGGGTGGAATGGCAAAGCTACTGTTGCCTAATGCCTAACTAATAGGCCACAGAACGCTGAACTGTGATGGCGCAATTGTTGCCAGGCGTTCGCCAACCCAGTTGCCGTTAACGTCCTGCCAGAAAAGCAGTGCCAAACTGAGAATAGTTGACAGTAGTCCCCACGTGTCGTGTAGTCCCTACACATGCACCTTCATCGAGTCCTTTTTTTTAATATTCACAACCTTTAATCTTGCCTCAGGGGGCCATGTCATGTCCAAACCCCGGCTATTGGGTCTGCGCTGTTTGATGTGATGACCACGTGAGGTGCTATCTTTAAGAAGCTTTGACACAGCTCTGATCAAGGTCTTGATGATACAATTGGTCTGCTTTTGATCTAGCATGTTTCACTGTTTCACTTGATACTTTTTGGAGTTGCAATGCCTTTGGATGATCACATTCGCCCCTAACTCTGTCAGTCACACGTGTCTCCTTGTACATGTCACGAATGTTGCACGGAGTGCCAGCAGGAGATCCCCACTTCTGAAAGTATCTGCACTTGAACCTCACAAATCGGAGTTCGCTTTCGACTCCCCCCCCTCCACCACCTTCCACCTATGTGCTTCTCAAATCAACCGCTTAGTTGTGCCGTGCCTAAAAACTTTGATTAACCGCTGACAGGTCGACGGTGTGTGCTTGCAAGCAGTTCGATCGGAAGATAGCTAATCATAGCTAATCTGCATCGGTATCCGCATGACACAATTGACTGCACCGAGTCTTTGCGGAGTGAGTTTACAGAATTTCAGCCACCAGGGCCAGGTCAAAAAGCTGTCAACTCTCCGATGTCACAAGCTTTGTCACTTGGGTGAACAACCAATAAGAAGGTAGCTCACCCACAACCCTGGACTGGCTGTTTACCGCTGTTTACTAGTTCTCCATAGTTTTCCAGTTTCTAGGCATCCCAGCGCAGTGGCACTGTTGATTAAAGGTGTCCTCGGGAACGGGCAAACCTTTTGCTTCGAATGGCTTAGAGACATTGGCATGACGACCAAGACATGACCTACTTCGCAGGCGAACAAAAACGGCACAATCGATCGACACGTCTTCGCCCGACCACCGGTGACTTTCAGCATTTCCGATCGGATTGGTTTCCGAAAGCCAATTCCTTTGTTTTGTTGGGATTGAGTTTGACCTGAAAGTGAAAGAACAGCACAAAGGCACTGAATCCCCCTTTGCATTCCGCAGCTTTCTAAGTTCTACACTCTGAAAAGTCTGGAGGCGCAGTTCACTCAGGTTGACAAACAGGTACAAGTACAAGTATTATGCAAAAGCAGGCAGTGTTTTCGTTTGCGTTTGGTGTCATGTACTCAAACCAATGAATAAACCATTTGACAACATGTTCTTCTGGGTTGAATGGATTTTAAACACCACTTCATTGTTGTGTTGAATTGTTCTCGCGTCCCATCAAACATTGACCCACATGGCTCAAGCCGAATTGCAACCCTTGGAAAAAGACATGGACAACTTGCCAGCTTGCCTGTCCTTCACTCGGTTTCGCGAAAACAACCGACACCTGCTTACACTGAGTGAAAACTTCACCTCATTTTCACGTCTTCTTGCACCGGGAACGCACTGGGTTTTCGGGCTTGGCATCTTGGACGAATTTCGCACTCGCCTCGCACATGTTTTGCTGCTCTGCCGGCCTCGCGTTGGTCGAAACTGAAAAAGCTCAGTTTCGAGAAATGTTCACAAAGCGTCTCCAAACTCAAACCATCCCCAACCAACGAACAAAGATTTAAACATATCTAAAATGCATCTGTAACAGTCTGTAAAATGTCACTCACTAATGCAGCCGAGAGCACAGCAAGCCTGGACATGCCCGGCTCGTGAGGAAGTAGGTTGTCAAACTTAATCCCACAAAGTGGTATTGGCTTGTTTGGTAAAGCCATTCGGTCTTGGTGGTAATTAGTTCAAATTGCATTGAATCGTCCAAATAATTTGCTGCTTTGTAATGAAAGCAACGTCCTTGCAAGAATCTATGTAAATTTCAATGTAAATGCAAAGGGCATCAAAGGGTGCTTGGGCAATTTTGGGCATACTTGCGCTCCGTCCGAAACTCCTTCCACAGCAACTGCAGTGTTTCACTGTTTGCTTCAGGCTTCATTGGTCACATTGTTCACCAAAGCCCAGACGTACACTCCACGTTCACTCCAGTTGTCCGTTATCTTGTCTATTTCTAAAGTCTGGAGAAAACCCCATGCTAGGAGCTAAAGGGCATCGCTACTAGGAGCAAGGACGCTAGGGGCTCCTGGCCTTACTACTAGGACCAGGAGCAAAGGACGTTACGAGGAACAAAGGGCATCTGGCCCGAGACAAAGCTGACAATGAGGCGTCCGGTTTCCGAATCGGCTGGATGCCAGTTCAGTCCTATAGTCCTATCCACTTGCTCAAGTGTACAGTGAATCTTGTCGAGTCAGTAGTAGAAACAGCAACAAAGGGACCATGATTGCATTCAACGTGACTGGCACATACAGGCACAATCAATCTGCACATTAAATCAAAGGCCAGAGCTAGCCTACAGGCATGCAGTGCTTCAATCCAAGGCCAAACAATGCTAAGGACTCTGCTGTTGCACGTATAGCTAGCCAAAGTCGGGCATGTCCACGACTGGCGATTGCTGCAACAGCTGTATCTCACACTTGACCTTGCCTGATATTCTGCTTAGACTCTGTCCGTAATGATGCGTCCCATGTTTCAAGATCCTCCATTGGCGCAAACAGTTGCTGATGTCTATACTCTGGTTTGCGGCTCCCGCAGGAAATTTGGCCACGCCATTTATTCACAAGCTGCACGCAGAAAGTTCAGCACAGTACTGAGGATGTCCAAATTTTGATGCTCCTACGTCGTACAAGTAGCATCTTGGAAAGTTGCAACACGCCATTTCAGTCAGGTGTCGGAAGCGGTTGTCATGCTCGTCAATGCGGGGACGGCGTTCCCCTCCAGAGTGAAACCATCCCTGGCGCAAGCTGAGTAAACACCAAAGATAGTGATGCAGGATGGCCAAATAAGGAATGTCTATGGAGCATCTAGCTCTCAAAAGCGCACACTCGTGCAGGAACCATCAAGAGCAAAAAAAGCACTGTTCTTATACTGCGTGAATTTCTATGATTGACATTGACCAAGCATGAACTAGTAACTAGTTTGAGGCCAGATTCAGGGCCCAGCGTACTGCAGAAAACCCGACATCTGTTGATATCCTCAAACTTCCCTTCCTCGCGTCTTCCAAGGCTTCACAACGCTTCCGGCTTGGAATGAAGACGCGCCACATCGCCAAGGGGCTGAACCATTGAGTTCATGCCAGGAATGCTCTGCCCACCTTGCGATCTTTTGAGTGTGGCATAGGGGGGGTAAATGTGGTGCTGTCGGTTGACCCGGTTGAACAGTAACAAGAAGCTACTAGGGGCTCCTGGCATCGCCCCAGTTGACTCGGTTGACCCGATCGACCTTGTGTAATGGAAGGGTGGTGGCGGTAGCGGTGGCAGTGGTGATGGTTCGTCAGGGTCAACTGAGTCCTGAGATTTAGCCTAGCCCCCTGTGCGGTTTTTCAAAAACACATTAAACACAATTTTCATGTTCTTTGCTTTTTAGAAATTCTAAAAACAAGGATTGGAGAAACTGAAATTCCGAAATGGACGAATGTTCTTGGTTTCCGGGCCAACTGTTGCGTCAGCGCACTTCAAGCTCACCACTTGGTATGCAGGCAGCATGTCCTGCATGTGGCCATGCGCATCCCCTTTGAGGACTGTGGTTCTGCAATGTTCTTCCATCGTCATTCCCCACCCAGCTCCACAGAGTTACTTAAATAAATGTAATTGCATTTCTGATTTGTAAAGCAAGCTTCCTTCATAAACATCTGAAGCTGCTTCCCTCGCTCTCTCTTTTTCCGGATCTATTCTTGAACCACCTCGTTGCGATTGCCCGCCCTTGCGACCCGTGGTCCGCATAAGTAGTACCAGAAAGGTCTTCAACGGGCAAGTAGGCTGCCTTGA
>CAXAMN010011670.1:180451-200460 GCA_963970005.1 Durusdinium trenchii
CTAGTAACAAGTGCCACGCTACTAGAAACAAGTGCCTTACTAGTAGTAACAAGAAGCTAGTAGAAACAAGTGCCACGCTACTAGTAACAAGTGCCACGCTACTAGAAACAAGTGCCTTACTAGTAGTGCCTTACTAAGAATAATTGAAATCCGATCGGAGCGGAACCTTTTTCAAAACCTGCGGAACGTGGTGGAACCTCCTCCAGAGCCCGCTCCGCCACTTGCGCTGATCTGCTCCGATGGCTGAAGACCAAGACTTCTCATTTAGAAACATGCCCAAAAGCAGGGTTTGTCCAAAAACCGTTGAACGAGCTGAGGAAGCTGAGGAGAGGACATACATGTCCACGCTCGCAATCTGGGTGATCAAGGTGTTCACCTGATCGGTTCCTCCTCTTTGATGCTTTTATGCGCCTTTACTTGAAGCTATGCGTCAACATGGGATATTGAAAACACAACCAAACGATGTTTTGAGAAAAGTGTGCGGATGTGTGCCGTTAAGGCCACACTCCACATGTTCAAAACGACAAACAATCAAAACAAGATCGACTAGAGACGGCAATCTAATCCTACAAAACATGTGTCGTTAGCTGCTCTACTGTGTTTTTGAAGCAAGCTCCGACTGGCTAAGGGCCTCCGTCAAGTTGGAAACTGACATTGATCCGCCACCTTGATCAATGGCCGGCTTACTACTAGCAGCAAGAAGCTACAAGGGGCTCCTGGCATCGCTACTAGGGGCAAGGACGCTACTAGGGGCTTCTGGCCTTACTACTAGGAACAAGAAGCTACTAGTAGCTCCTGACCTTGAACTTGATCAATGGCCGGCGGGACGGATCAGTGGTTTCGGACCTGGCACTGTCTGTCGCACCCTTTGAGCGCCCGCGCTGTTCAACGTGTCCGACAGGGTGGCGAATTGGGTTTCAATGGGCGTGACAGCCTCACTTGAAGGCGCAGTTGGATATAAAAACCTATTGTCAAGTTCACGATGTGCACTTAGCACTTTTCCATGTTTGGCACGGGCTTCCCGGTGGAGAACATGCCTTTAGCCGTGTTCCTCAGAAGCATGACAGCTTCGAGTACGATGAGCGCGTCCTTGTCCCCAACGACTTCAACTGCTTCTCCTCTTTCCAAAGAACGCCTCAACAACGGCCTCTCCTCTTCTTTTGAGGCCTACAGGAAAATGATCCCTTTGCCCACATCGCAGAGCTGGCACCTGAATGCCTTGGTTGATACGGCCAGGGCTACTCGTGGGAAGGGTCGTGGGCACGATGCTAGGGCGGAAGAAGAAGACCCGTCTTGGCCCAGTTCCGGCGAGGATGAGGTCCTGGTGATGAGACTGCAAACACAGAAGATCCTGCGGAGATGGCAGAGCCTGCGGTGATGAGACCTACAGGAGCTGACGCTTTCTTGGGGCTGCGTGTCAGTCCAGTTGTTGCATTGACCGACAACGCCCGCTCCACAGGTATGTGGAACACCTCTTCTCTGAACTATGCTGTCAACACCACGTGCTTTGCTCGATGCCAGAGGTTGCGATTGCGGCCGTCACAAACTGTAGACCTGCCCGGTGGCGGTTGGTTGGCGTTTTGGCGCGCTAAGTGCTCACGAATCGATTTCAGTGGGAGGCTCCTTTGCTTTGGCGCCTCTCCATGGCAACCTGTCTTGGTCGGGCATGAGGAACACCCTCTCTCTGCAGATGGCGTGGAGCTCTCTTTGGGTTGCGTATCGCAGAGGAGGCGAAAGACCCAAGAAGAAAAAACCACCGAGTTGAAGGCCAAACAGCACCGTTCAGCGAGTGAATCCACCTCTGCCCGAGCACACGTCGACACTCAATGGTGAAGAGCAATTGCAACCTCTTGTGAATGAAGACATGATGCATGAGGAGCTCTATGAGGTTTTGAACTCAGCGAAGAGGCACGATTCGTCCACCAGTGCCTTGGAGTCAGCCACGTCGATCGCCGCAGCTTCGAGCACTGCCGGTCGACAGAATGCCATGTTGCGGTTGTTTTGCTTGCTCCTGCTACCTCAGCTGGCACCTGGACAGGAGAAAGAAGTTAAAGCGAAGGAGGAGAAAAACATTGATCATTTTGAGGCACAGGAAATCACCACCATTTTGGTAGTCCTGGCAACCACCTTTTTCTTGCTGGCTTGATGGAGCCATGGCCGAACCACATCCGCGCAGCCTCGGAAGAACGAAGTCAAGGAAGCTGCAATTCAGAAGGATGACGAAGAAAGTCAGAAAGCCTCTGTCGCAGAAATGCTGCGAATTTGTTGCTACAACATCAAAACAAAGCTGACATGATACTCAACGGTGCACGTCAACTGCTGCTGCAGGCTGTGCATGAGATGGTGCATCATCATGGAGAGTGTCCATATCAGCGTGGAGTGTTGGTCTGCCGCCGGGGCCTGCGATGGCATGTCAATGTTCATTGTAGCTCCGCGGAGGGACGCAATCCACAGATGCAAGATGAATTGTTTGCTTGCGTGCAGTACAGCCAATGCATCTTGCCACCCGACCTGGCTTCGAGCTTCAATTTCCCGGTGGTGCGCGGCGTAGGAACTGAGGGGTATGGCAAATTAACACCACTTTCCTCTCTGTCAAGTTCACGATGTGCACCCATTCCCTTCCGAGTGGGAGTGGGAGGGCATTCAAGCTGAAAAGCTGCGGCCACGCGTTCCCTGGGAGCGCATCCTTTCGTTTTTTGAGGTTTGTCCCTTTGGGTGCCATCGAGTTCTTCGCACCCTCTATAGGTGAGGGCACCAAGAGACACACAATTCAAAGGCTGACTGCAAGGCACCCAGATTCTAGTGCAACATATTGCCAATGTCCAACTGGCCCCCTCATCTGCCAGGTTCCTTCTAGTAAGGAGGAGTCGCGTACTGCCTGATTTCGCTTGAGCTATACTAGGTTTGGAAAACACATAAAGTAGATACAGCTCAATACAACCTCATTTCACCATGTTCCTCTCGAGGTGCTTCTCCCCAAGTCCACCGAGCTTCCAGCCAGGCCGTAGATAGTGTCCCGAACGCTGACCATCTGCGCAAGGTGAAAGGGCTCCAAATGTGTCCACAGCTGGTGGCTATGACCATTTGGCTGCTTTAGCCTTCAATAAGAAATACAAAAGGGTAATGCGGCATGCAGTATTGAGTATACAATTGTGAGTGGATCAAGGCGCTTTTGGAGGTGGGAGGTGCAATGACTCATTGAGAAAATGACAGTTGACCGCACTTGACCGTGCACTATGAATTTCGAGGAACACAAACACACTTTTCAAAGGTCTTTGGTGCAGCTCTTTGGTCACGGCGCACTTGTGATGGATTGCTCTCATTTGCAATCTGCACAATGTCCTGCAAATGACAGAAAGCAGAAGTGACAGAAAGCAGGCAAAGCATCAACGTGGCTCACTGAAAAGAAAATAATGTCACAGGCTGTGCTTAGTGCAACACAAAGTTTAGCGATAATTACTCAGTGAAATAGCAACAGGCTGGAAGACAATTGGGTAGTGCATATAATATATATATATATATCTGCAATGAACCCGAACACTGAGCCATTTGAGCTCGCTGGGAGAGCATAAAAATGCAAGAGTTCAGTTCGTGAATCACTGTTCCAAATTTACAACCTTGCCTCTTTGCCCCTCTTTGCCGAGCAAACTAGCACAAACTGCAAGAACATCCTGTGGCCTGAAATGGTAAGTATCGAAATATGTGACATGTACTCATGACATCATCTGACAACTTTCTTCGTTTCTCAACGTGGCATGAGCATGATTCAAGGACAAATACAATCAAATACAGTATTGTTCTTGTATGGCATTGGTGATGGTCCTCATGGTACTGTACGGCATTTTGTTTGACCTTTGAAATCTGCTGTGTCTACAGTGTTGTGTTTCATTTATCCATAATTGTTCCACCAATACAAAAGCCTGAAATGTGTCCAAAAACATGTCATGTCCATCCACGCCACATCATAGCAGCCTGGTAGCAACCAGCCAATTTCTTTGGCTAGACTATGCTGGGCTTATTGTGGCCAAACCAAAACAAGTTGCATTGTCGAATGTCATTTGAGAGGGCTAAACAGTGCATTTGGTGATTGAATACATTCTGGAGGCCATTGCTCTTAGGTTGAATAATATTCAAGAATTCTGAGTTTCATCGAAACCCCGTCCGCCAGATTGGTGCTAGCATCTGGGTCAGCTTGGAGAACTGCCGAGTTCAAGCTCAAGCACCTCTGCGAGCAAACTCTAAAAACACACAATATCCTATATAACCTATATATGTTTATTGTTTATTTATTGTTCTAGTCAATAACCGTTTATATGTGTTTATATTGTAGATTTCTTCATGCAATGTTTGATTGGATTTGTACGCCACTCACTCGTCTCACTCGTCTCATGTGGCCGTTCAAGGGGAGATACCTCCCCACACAAGTCGAGGAGACATGGCGCATTTTGCGAATGGCGGGCGCCATGGACTACATGGTGAGGAGCTCTGCGAGGAGCACTTGTGCTTCATTCTGCATTTTTCACAGGCCACGATGATGCGAGCACTCGCATCTGACAACATCACGGATCATCACGTCACAGCCAATCTGTGAGAACTCAGTAACAAGTGTCACGCTAGTAGTAACAGGTGCCTTACTAGTAGTAACAAGAAGCTATTAGAACTCACAATCGGGAAGATGTGGAACGAGGCCAGCGCGCCATGAATCATAATAAGCCGTGGAACGAGGGAGACATGATTCCTATTGACGAGTCTGATCTGGGGTGGGGTCAACCGGTGGCAAATCAAACTGATAATTTCACGACTTTCGGCGTTACCGCGTAATACCGCGCCGTAACGAAATGTTTCCGAACATTGTCGTCGGAAATGGTTTCGTTGAGAAAGCGGCCAAGGAAACGTCCGAACATGTTCCGGCCAGGCGAGGTTTACACAATGCTGCAGGCTTAGGGTTTTCGTTGGGGTATCTAAACACATCTAAACACAAATCATCATGGTGTGTTTGGTGGCTTTGGTGGGGTTCAAACCTCAGAGAATGATAGAGGTGTCGGTAGATCAACAAACATATAAAGCCCAAAATTTAACCACAGAACGGTATAGAACGGTGCTATTCGGCTTACTGAGGGGAACAACGTTCTTGCGGCCCAGCATGGCCCAGCTGGTCACGCTGAAGCTTGCACTTTGAGGCCATTGGGCGTCGCCGAAGTGGCTCATTCAGCCATCTGCGCACAGAACGCTTTTATGAACCGGCTGACTGACTTGCAGCACAGCAGCAGGAAACCCTGTGACGGACTCAAATGTGCGGGAGCAAAGGCTCAGCGCTGCTCACAGCAGGTACGGGCGCTACAAAAGCACGTTAGTTGCAAAGGCAGCGACTTCAGGGCGAGGGCCTTGGAAGGTCTAAACATCTGCATTTCACTCCCCGCCTTTCTGCATACGCTGTTCAACAATTATGCGCCCGTATACACACCCACAATGTGCTTGCTGAGGATCATGTCCGAGGTTTAGTGTCAGGTTACAGGTTGAGTGTCGGATCCGACTTAAATTGCTCAAACACTCCTCAGCGTCAAACCCTGCAAAAATCATCACGTTTCCCCCCATGTTTACCCTGCCTGTCAGTGATCGTGATGGCCATCTCCATGTTTGCGTCCACTTGCACATCTGAGAAAGAAGAGTGAGGAAACTGGTGGGAGACTCTGGACATTGGACGAAAGCCTAATACAAAACCATCTTGACTAAGGACACAACCCAATGCTTGGAAAAGCTCCTCTCCAATTTCCTGCAGAGCATGCCAACCCAAAGACTCTGAATTGGTAAATAGGCTGAATGACAGCACATTGTCTTGTCAAAGGCTACAGCCTGGTTGAAATCAATCAGGACAAGGCATACTCCGCTGCCCACCATGGTCACAATGACCTTATTCGAAACAAGGTACCAATTGATCGACTTGACCGAATACAAACTCTGTATATATAATTACTCATATCTTGCACTGAGTGCGAGATTAAAATTCTTGCATATTCTTACTATCTCAGCCCCTAAACATGTATGAAGTAAGAATGGATTTGCTAGTCCTTTGAATTTCAGCGGAAGGTGGCAAGTGCCAAGATCAAAAAACACTGGGCGGAAGAAAAGGAAGACACTGCAGCAGAAAATAGTAGAAAGGAACATAGTTGAAGCAAATGCTTTACAACCCCTTAACAGCTCCAAAAGACTTGCAATCCATCCCGATTAGATTCCAGTTGATTGGACTTGAAGCATATTCAACGGCAGCCTTGCATTCCACTGTCATGCGTTGTTGCTTAGCGCAGCGGCTGCGGCATAGCCGTCCCAAAACTGGCCAGGTATTTATATTATTCGGGGGTATTATGGTGGAGTATGAATTCATCCAGCGACCATGACAAGATTTTCACCAGGTGGAAAGTTAGATTTGCACTAAAGTGTGAAACACACTAGGCAAGAGACCCCAAACAGTGTGTCTTAAGGTCTAAGTCTAAGGCTAGGGTCTAGAGGTGTAGAAGCAGAAGGTCTAAAGATCTAGACGCACTGGGCTCTGGGAGAGAGGTGATGGTGGTGATGGTGGGGGTAATGATGGTGGCGATGGTGATGTTTATGATGGCGCTGATGGTGGTGGTGATGGTGGTGATGGCGGTGATGGTACTGGGGCTGGCGCTGGGGCTGATGGTGATGATGGTGGTGCCTGCCATGAAATCTGCACTTACAGGTCCACAAAATACTCCTCGAGGTCCACAAAGCGCTGCGTCTGCCACGAATTCCGCACATCAAGACTCACGTCGCGCAGCCCTGCCAGGGCGACTCGCAGCTTCCAAAGACAACATCGAGATGTCAAAGCAATGTCTGAAAACGAGCCACATGTCCAAAAGTCACGGTTCACTGAACCTGCCACGAAAACAGAGCACGCTGAAGACCACCCACAGTCACCACCATGTCCAAAGCACTGCGCCTGCCACGAAATCTGTACATCGACATAAAGCCACTCCGATCTGCACCTTTCACGAAAAGTCGATCTTAAACCACCAAAACAAGAAGTTTCGCTTGTGCCCACGAACAGCGTCTCAACTAGCACCCGCGCCGGCCTGCTAGATTCTGTCGAAATGCACTTCGAAGACGTCGAGGTGGCTCGAGGTGAATGAGTGTGCTGTAAATAGCAAACTAGCAAGGCATCCCGATGAGCACCTCCGATCATACACCCATCCTTAACCCTTACCGTAAGAACCCCTAGTGTGAACACACTGTTTGGGGATGCTCTCAGACTTGTCCAACGTTTTGTGGCAGAATCACTGGGGAAAAGGAGGTTGGGGAAATTCATCCTGGGAGAGTTATGCTAAGCATGCTATTGAATACGTGGGAATGGTATGGAGAGGCTAAGGTCATGAAAGCTGGAAGGGCTTTAAGTAGGGAACAGCTCTGTGAGCGTATCGCGTATGGCAAAAGTACGATTCTTCAAGGACTTGGACACATCAGGCAAATGAATGCACATGATACGTTTACATGCTTTACTACTGCCAACAGGACGCAGGATAGCTCATGCACTAATAATGATTTGGTTCGTAGAGTTTTCGGGAAACTTAACTAGTATCGTCCTTGCTCCTAGTAGTAAGGCCAAAAGCCCCTAGTAGCGTCCTTGCTAAAGGCCTGGAGCCCCAAGTTGCGTCCTTGCTCCTGGTAGCGATCAGGAGCCCCTAGTAGCTTCTTGTTCCTAGTAGAAAGGCCAGGAGCCCCTAGTAGCGTCCTTGCTAAAGGCCTGGAGCCCCAAGTTGCATCCTTGCTCCTGGTAGCGATCAGGAGCCCCTAGTAGCTTCTTGTTCCTAGTAGTAAGGGCAGGAGCCCCTAGTAGTGTCCTTGCTAAAGGCTGGAGCCCCAAGTTGCGTCCTTGCTCCTGGTAGCGATCAGGAGCCCCTAGTAGCTTCTTGTTCCTAGTAGTAAGGCCAGGAGCCCCTAGTAGCGTCCTTGCTAAAGGCCTGGAGCCCCAAGTTGCGTCCTTGCTCCTGGTAGTGATCAGGAGCCCCTAGTAGCTTCTTGTTCCTATATAGTAGTAAAGCCAGGAGCCTCCGCCTCCTAGTTGTTTCTCTTTCTCTCACATGTTCATGTTCTGACACCATCATACACCATTATACACCATCCCATTGCACCTTGGATTGCAGTGGCTGGAACGAACCTCTATTCATTATAAAGTGTTTAGTAGTTTTACTATAAACCGATAACGAAACTACCCAGTTGAAAAAATCCCCTACTAGCAACGGAAATTCAGATCTTAAATCTCGCATGTTGAATCACAAGCTTACCTCATTCGTTCACCCTCATGAACAACCAGTTGGCATTAATTTGAGTTGATGTGACACTCTACCCGGTTGACATTCTAAGCAGGGTTAACTCCTACAGTATGCTCAAACGGATCAAAAAACCTGCCATAATTTCACACTAAACCAAAGCCAGATCGACTTGATTGATGCAAATGTTCAGAATTTGCGGTGAAAACGACAACGGTCGGAAATGAATGCATGGTGTGAGCTGGTGTCCCGGCCAGGATGCCGCCAATCAACAGCACCAGCATGGAATATGCACAAGCACCACACCTCAATGAAAGGAGAAAAGAGAGCGAGAAGGAATAACATTGTAGAAACCTCAAGAAAAACCAAACAGAAATTGAATGAAATTGAATTTGGACGTATCTAGCAAGCTCTAGCGGCAACAATCAGTGAAGTTCAGGACCCAAAGGACACAATCAGAAAAAACACGATTCAAAAAGAGTTTGACTGTTTTCAAAAGACCGAAACTGTTTGAATAGAAAAGATATGAAACGAGTGAAAAGAAGACGATTCAAACCGTTCATTCGCCAAGTTACGATACGCAGCAGGGGCAGCAACGCACCTCATAAGATTGTGGATGCTTTCTCATGATTAGACAGTAATGTGAGAATGCGCTCTGACTGGGGTCAAACACAGTCGAACGAATTTGAATATCTGTGCCCTTTCTAAGGTCCCAACACATGTATGATCCTTGCAGGACCATGTCTTCGAATATCGCACAAACAAGAAAACACAGCTGGGCTTCAGAGAAACCTCCAAGTAGAACAATTTATTTGATGCATCTTGATGTACCACGAGAAATGGCACACTGCTTTGGCATGATATATGGCATCACCAAAAATGTGAGTTGGGTCTTTACATGTCTTTACCCCTACAAGCATTGAAGAATAGAATGAACTTGCACACCTCGCCTAGCCGTCCTTCCGAAAGGCCGACATGGTCCCCCTTTCTATATATTTCTCTTCTATTCTCTTCTTGTCTTCTTTGCACTTCAGTGCTTTGATCTTCTTCGTTTCTTCTCACTTCGAGCACATGCATTTTTCAGGTGCTCTGCTCTGGTTCTTGGCATCGCAAGGTCCTCGTCTCGCTCAGAGGGCTTGTGCTTGCAGCAAAAGCCGCCCTAGCAAACCAGCATGACCAAATTGACGAGGTTGCTTTTTGAGCGGGGTCAAGCGTCATTAAATATGAGTACATACCGAATACCTCTTTTCTTGACAATCTTGACAGCGGCAAACCTCTTTTCTTCATATGATTCGATGTCTTGGCAAGTATGTAAACTTGTTGGCCTGTCCTGTGTATTAAGGTCTCAAGTCTGTCTGAGAAAGCAAACATCAGATGTTTTATGATTTTTTGGGTTTCGTCCGGTCCCATTCCAGGCCAGCGCAAGGAAGCCGCAAATCACAATGATGAGGTAGATGAAAAAGAGCAGGAGGACCGCAGGTTGAAGCTGGCGAAATCGTGTCAGAGGGCAAGTTGAGTCGTGCCGTCGCACATCTTGTCGAGACATGGCGAGACGAGAGTCATGGCCTCCAACCTAGCGATGGGTCGGAGACATGTTCCCCTTTCGACTTGCGACGTGCCGTGTCTCGCACTAAGGCGCACTTGAGAGGTGTCGCCGTAGACCAACCTCAAAAACTCAGATGCCTTCCTCGCATACAGTTTCAAGGACGCTACTAGGGGCTCCTGGCATCGCTACTAGGCTACTAGGGGCTCCTGGCCGTACTACTAGTAACAATGTTTGCTATTGGAAACAAGAAGCTATTAGAAACAAGAAGCTATTAGTAACAAGTGCCTTACTACTAGTAACAAGAAGCTAGTAGGAGCAAAGGGCCTTACTAGTAGTAACAAGAAGCTAGAATTAGAATCTGTACAAGGTACGACAAACAAGGAAGAACTCGGGAGCCGAGTCTTGACGATATGAGATTCTTTCGGCGAGAATGCCACGCTGCACAATGCTAGATGCCAATGTGCAAGATGCCGAAAGGAAGCCATAAGAACGTAAGGACGCTTTTCAGGCCACTTTAAAGCGGGCCTTTATGAAAGGGGCCCACAAAACACTATATGTTCCTTTGGTTCAATGTAAATGTATGCCGTATGCTACGCACAGACTTCCACCTCAAAAGCCCTGGGTCTCCAGCTCAGTATTCTTCTGGAAGCCGTCAGGGTCCACCAAGGCGCCCACCCTCAGGTGATTGCTACTAGGAGCAAGGACGCTACCAGGGGCTCCTGGCCTTACTACTAGGAACAAGAAGCTACCAGGAGCAAAGGGCATCGCTACTAGTAACAAGAAGCTACTAGGACGTGTGTGGCATTGCGTAGCGCATCGGTTCAGATCACCTAGCGGTGGCCTCCACCCTAGCGGTGGCATCTCCATAGTGAAACCGATGAGTTTCTAGTAGCTTCTTGTAACTAGTAGCGATGCCCTTGTTACTAGTAGCTTCTTGTTCCTAGTAGTAAGGCCAGGAGCTACTAGTAGCGTCCTTGCTCCTAGTAGCGATGCCCTTTGTTACTAATTTGGTTTCACAAAGCCCTGAAATCTCGGAAGCTTTTCAGGCTGTTCGGGTGCTACCGAGGTGGGAGAAGCTTCCTTGCAAACCCTCCCATATTGCCGCCCAATCCTGAGACTTCGCAAGCTCTCTTTCAAATCTCAAGTGCCAGGCTGTTCAAGGAGCTGATCTTTTGCTGTCCGAACCGGCGCCATGGCAGCCCTGGGAACACGACCAAGCACTGACGCTGACAGTTCTTCAGAAATGTCGGAGAATGGAAATCAAGGGCTGCAGTCACTGCTGTCAAGCAAATGTTCAGACTTTCTGCCTGTCCAAGTGGCTGAATCTGACTCTGCAAATCCTGTGCCTTTTGCCCTTGCAATTGTTCATCGACCTGGAAGTTATGCACAAGTTGTTTCTGGTACTTGGCAACAATTTCTGCCGCTTGGAAGCTCTTCAGCACTGTCCTTTTGGATTATGTCAACAGACTCAACGCACAGCGTATGATTTCCTCATTGCAGTTACCAATCACCTGTAGTCTGTTTCAATTTGATCAAATTCAACAGGTCACACTTGCCCCCAACGCCTGCTTTCGAGAATTTCGGATACTGGTTCCTGGATGAATCAACCCATGCAAGCTGCCAAAATGAGTGAGGAGGACAATCTGGCACTTGACTGGCATTCCGGCCCCTGGTGACTACGCGGTTGCATATTCCAGGTAAAAATAGATCCAATGCAAAACCGATGACGCCAGTATTCCAATTTAGGCCTCTGTCTTAGACCTTTTGGTTGGGCCCTGCGACGCTGACTTGCTTCAGCTAAGACTACTTCCTGAGTCCTGACGATTGCCAACACCCAAAAGGCTCTGAGCATCTGACCCAAACTCTCTTCCTTGGTGTCAGAGGTCCGTTCTTAGCTTATCTAGCTCAGATTCCAGAAATCACAATTGCGAAAAGAAACCTGGGTCTTCATGCTGGAGACAAGGAGTACCAACATTGGGGCCCAACATAGCTATATGCATGGTAAATCACCCTGATGAGAAATCACATGACACTGCATTGGCTGCGTGGGTCGTTCCATCCTGAGAAACCTAGAATAGACTGCCGCTGATTGGCCCAAGTAGTTGTTCATCTTCCTTTAACATGGCAAGTTACAGTGAGAGTGACAGAAGTAGGAGAACTACAAAAGCAACTGAGCTCAGAAAGTATCCAAACGGATAGTTACAATCCCTATTAGGTTCCTTTAGCGGCCATCGCTAGGTTCCACATGAACGGACTTGTGATCAAACGTACTTGTGCCAATCTGAGTTTGGAGATGTTTGGAGTAGGGCAAAAATGCTTGAACCAGAACATCCATCCTGAGGAGCGTGACGAAGGCTAAGCGAACTGGATTCAAGATGTCGAACAAAGTCTGGCAAATCACACACCTGGCAAGTTCAATCAGTCCAAATTTGCAAAAGATGTCACGTTTTTTCAAGTCAGCCACGAGTTCAATAGGTTCATGCAGAGTCAATTCTGGTTCACTAGTTTGGGGCAAGAGTTTGCTGAGCTTAGTCATGTCGTTCTTGCTCCTAGTAGCGTCCATGCTCCTAGTAGTATGGCCAGGAGCTCCTAGTAGTTTCTTGTTCCTAGTAGCGATTCTTAATGCAAACATTGCATTTTCACGCATAGCTCTGACCTACGTCAAACTTCTGCTTGGAAACCGCCATCAACACCCCCGTCATCTCTTGCACGTTCAGGGTCAAATTCAAAGGAAAACCAGGAAAACCCGGAATATCCTGAAGAAAGAAAGGACAAACGAAAGGATGTACGAAAGGTCTCGAAACATTAGGTGGAGGCCATCGCTATTAGGTGGAGGCTATCGCAAGTAGGTTGGAGGCCATCGCTACTAGTAACAAGGAACAGAATTAAAGGACACAAAATAGGACCTCACATTCCGCTCTCGGCCCCAATGCCTATGATGGAAGCCAGTGGGAGCTGCGCGGTGGCCGGTCCGGATCTTCACCCTCTCTTGTGCATACAGCATACATAGTTAGTGACAATATGTGTAATTAATTGTATACAATTATATAACAACACTGTACTTAGTGGGTGTCTTCATCTTTCCTCTCTGACAACTTCAATAGGGAACGTTTCTTGCTCTAGAACTCAACAATTGATTCGTATTCAAAGGATCGACTTGCTCGCAGGATTTCATGCCAAGAAACCTCTTCAAACAAGTACCTCTAAGTAAGACGGCAATGAGGCAATCAGCGTTTTTTTTCCTTTTTTGGTCCCACGCGTTCTGTAACCAGGCCTAGGTTCTCAGCATTGCTGACGATGTCCTGAATGGAAAGCATGGCAGAGAGAGAGAGTGTGTGTATGTGGTTGTGTGTGTGTCAACCTCTGTAACTAAGAGTTTCTTTACCTTCTTTCACGTTCACGCAGGGGGCCAGCGCATGGCAACACGACGCAGGTCAACGAAGCTAGTGATGTCATGGGAAGCAGTCAGAGACGTCTGACTGTGTACCTGCTGAACTTTTCCACAAGCTGTTACTCCAATCTTCCTTTGTTTGTTTCCATGGTGGTTCATGATAGCTCCCTCAAACCTTCTCCCCACCACCGTTTTTGCAGCCGCTCTGCAGCCGCGCTGAGTGTCAGATCGTTTTCGAGTGCAATTGCAAACATTGTTCAACCATACTGTTCTTGCCGACCTTTTCACCTTGCGTTTCCCTCTGTCCTTTTTCCTGGGAATTGAGCTAACTGAAAACCAATGTCAGAGTGTGACTCGCTCAGTCGTCCCACTTGGGTGCTGGGTGTGATCCTCCGCAAGGAGGCGCCGATTTCACTCCGGAATTCGTGTAACAGACTCCACCGTTTCCTCCATGCTTTGGATTCTCTTAACTGACTTGGTCTCACCCTTGTATTCCCTGCAACTTACGCCGCCGGGCTCCACGGAACTTCCACCTGATTTGATTTGGTCCACCTTCACGTTTGTTTTTGAGTTTGACATGTTTCCTCCGCACCTCCACACCCCCCCCACGGAAATGGTACTCGACACACTTGTGTGTCGGTACCTTTCCTTCTGTTTCTCCTTTTCTACTCCTAGCTACCCGGGCGGTTTAAGACGAATGTCCCGCTCGCTAACTAGTGCATCTAATTCATGCAGCTAAGTAGTCAGTAACTAGCAGGTTTCGTACCTAGTGGGCCTCGTAACTACACCTATCTTTCTTTCTTTCTTGCCTTCACGTTTTCCTTTCTGTCTTTCTTTTCTTTCTTTCTAAGAACTTTTTAGGTGGTTAGTAAGTTCCTCCAGAGCGCCGAATCGGCACCCTGTGCGTGTCAACCTCTGTAACTAAGAGTTTCTTTGCCTTCTTTCACGTTCACGCAGGGGGCCAGCGCATGGCATCACGACGCTGGCCAACGAAGCTAGTGATGTCATGGGAAGCAGTCAGAGACGTCTGACTGTGTACCTGCTGAACTTTTCCACAAGCTGTTACTCCAATCTTTCTTTTGTTTGTTTCCATGGTGGTTCATGATACCTCCCTCAAACCTTCTCCCCACCACCGCTTTTGCAGCCGCTCTGCAGCCGCGCTGAGTGTCAGATCGTTTTCGAGTGCAATTGTAAACATTGTTCAACCATACTGTTCTCGCCGACCTTTTCACCTTGCTTTTCCCTCTTTCCTTTTTCCTGGGAATTGAGTTAACTGGAAACCAATGTCAGAGTGAGTGTGGGACAGTCACCTTGAAAAAGGACGGACACCTTGTGACTTTTGACCAAGGCAGAACCATAAAGTGGTACATGTGCTGGACTCCTCCAGAAGCTTGATGCTGGCCGCAACTTGACTGTAGGCCAGCTCGATCTGAACCCTGGCAGGCGAAGACTGTCACAAACATTTTTCTACCAGTGATATTACGCCAGCTTCAGCTTGGATTTCCACACCCTTCGCGGGAGGGGTGGGAAGGGCGCAAGATTGATGTTGATGTAGCTGCAAAAGGGAAAGAAAAGCTGAAAAATACTGTCTCGACAACCTCTTCGGAGAAGAACAATTCACTTGCAAACGGGGGACCGGGTTTGGCATCATTGGCAGTTACTGTCATTCGGTGAGCGAACCAGCCGCCGTGAGCACATGGTGTTTGAGAAGGCCGGCGTTTGGTCAACCTGTATGTTGTAACACACATCAACGAAGGAGTGAGTCAAAGCTACAAGCCTCAGCCTCTTCATTAGATGCAGCCTCAAACCTAAACAGAACCTGCCGGAAAGTTTGCCTGTACATGCCTAGCTCAACATTTCAAACTTTCTGATCTTGTGCGAAGCTTTGAGAGGCGCCCTCAGTTCTTGTAAAGCATCTGATCCGAAGACATCCCAAGCACTTAGTTTAAAGGAATAACCGGCCTGTATATATAATAGCTAGAAAACATCTTAGTCCAGCTCGCTTCTCTGGGTTTCCAGGCGTTGATCCCACGATGGTGTCCACTTGGTTCATGAACGCAGATCCTACCAGCGCTACAGGAGAAGGGGCTGATCCCGGATGATTTTGCGGCACATTCAGCGAAAATCCGAGCTGGTAGCTGGTGTCGGAGAAAAGAACACATGTCATGATGATGTGTGAGAGCATGCATTATGTTTGCCAGCCTGGATTCAAAACACCCACCAGGGTCTCCAGCCTCAGCAACGCATGAACCAATTACTAGTGATCTGCAAGTTAAACGTTTACTGTCTTCGATTTGTTGATCGCCAGCCCCCCAAAATGGGACAATGCGCATTACGGGTGGCTTGTACTATGGCCCGGTGGTACAAACGTACAAACAGATTTGAGAGCTCTGGAATTGATTGTTAATATTGTTTGTAACAATGCAGCCAAACCAAGCAGCAGTACCAAAAGTTCTGCATCAGGTCTTTGACAGAAAGAGTTGCATTTTTGCCTGGAAGCAACCTATTTTGTATGTAATGTAAGCAATCACATAAGATCAAGTAAGTGAGGTGAGGGTGCCGTAACCTGTTCAGAGGTTTGAGTGCTTGGAATGGCAAATGTTAAAGTTTGTTTCACAAGAATTCAGGAGATGCTCTGATATTCTTAGGTTGGAGGTCACCGATGTTTTGTAGCAGGAAGAAAAGACTAAAGAAAAACAGAAAGGAGCGCTGTGCTCATGTACATTCGTCATTATTCGTCCATGTCTTGACGAATTTGCCCCTTCCGTCGAGACAAACATGTACCATTGACACCGAACCAAACCGGACAACGAAGACACCACACACCGGTCTCGGTCGAAGACGGATCAAAAGACAAAGACAAATCGGGTTGCTTGGTATATATATATATATTTTTTAAGCAAGCTGTAGGAATCAAAGCGATAATATTTAGAGCCCATAAGGGGCTAGTTGTTGAGGTTGTGGTTGTGGCAAAGAGTCACTCAGGTGAGTGGACAAAGCTGAAAGATTTTGCAGTAGTTCGATGTGATGTGTGTTATCCCTTATGCTTCTTCATTTATCGGTTGTCAATCAGCAAAGGCCACCTCTGGTACAATCTTGTTGAATCTCAACCGCAGGGTCGATTGTCCAACGAAAGCTAAAGAAAGTTAAAGGAAACTGAGGACATGCACTCTGTGTTTGTTCTCTGACTTGGAAGTTTCGAGGGTGATGCTGTGATTTTGATTGTATGTGGACTCGTTCGATATTCATGGCAATTCATGGTCCATACTGACAGGCTATTTGAAGCACTAGACGTCCTTCAAGCCTTGGCAAAAGCACGGGAACGAAGGCAAACGTCCTCTTCCATTTACCTCGAAGTTCTTCCAAACGGTGCTACTCTGCGTGTCCGGGCACACCGATGGCTGGCAACAGGCCCACGAAGGTGTCAGTGCCTGCCACACTGTCCTGACAGTAGTGGGATTCAACTGACGCAACAGAAAGACCGTACAAGGATATGCCAAACATCTAAGCGTTTGAAGAGTATTGCGACAAATATAGTATAGCTTAACAGCAAGCTTTGCGGCAGCTATTTTGCGTCGTCCTTTGGAAACCTTGTGAAGGAACCTGCGACCTGCTTGCTCAAAGATATAGACATATCATGATATCTGAAACCATTTCTCCCACGATTATTTTCTTTTGACACATGCAAGCGCCTGCTCCTGGAGTTACTAAAAGGTTGGTGAAGACGTGAACTGAACAGTCGTGTGTGATCTGCTCCACTGGTGACTGAAGGGACCTCAGCAAGCTCAACTAGTCCTGAACAAGCTCCGCCGCTGCGCAGAAGGTGCCAGCAAAGCCCTCGTCAACCTGGGTGGCTCCCCTGGCGCAGCACACTCTCTTGGCACACAGAAAATATGCAACGAAGGAAGTAGTAGTAAGGCCAGGAGCCCCTAGTAGCGTCCTTGCTCCTAGTAGCGATGCCAGGAGCCCCTAGTAGGTTCTTGTTGGTAGTAGAAAGGCCAGGAGTCCCTCCCTAGTAGCGTCCTTGCTGCTAAGAGGAAATACGGAACTGTGGAAGGAACTGAAAGAAACACGCAATCCCAATGGAACAAAGGTAAGTAGAGCGAGGAGCTACAAAAGAGATCGATGATCGATGCACAAAAGTCTTGTCAACCAAGCATGTCACTTTATGTAGACCCCATTGTACCAGTGTACCATGGCTGACCCAGAAGAGCCCGGGACCCCAGACAAAAAGGACACTTCTTGGAATCATTTGACATGTTTCTCACTGTACTGATTCCCAGTATGTTTTCAATTATATCACCATCACCAGTTTTCTTCCACACAGCCTTGGATCTGCCGCACTGTGCCTCAAGCTCAAGGAGACCAAAACAACAGCCGCGACGCCCAAACCAATGAAGATCAGCCACAGCAGAACCTAGCATCCAATCTTGAAAGATCACAGCGACTCCTGCATTCAACCCAAGGGAATATGATTTCTAGCTAGCAAATCTGCCTTCTCATAAACTCACCTCTACTTATGTGGAACTAATGGGTGTGTTTAAATAAGTGTGTGCTGACCAAATCAATGATACTCTCTGGCGCAAAAACAAAGCGAAAACATCATGACACTCTGACATGAAGTGACGAAGTGCACACGGAGCGATGCAAATCCGGCGACTCGATTCGCCATTGGTTGAGTCGCGCCACGCAAGAAGCAGGGAGAAGGAAGCACACCGCGCATAAACATGAACAGTAGAATAGCATTTCATAGAAATGGTACGGAATAGCACCGCCGGTGCATCCAGGACTGCCCTACCAAGCACCAAACAAGCTCCGGAGTCTCTCCTACGACACTCTGCTGATGCTGTCAGAGGTCAGCGGGAGAGACGTCGCACTTTTTGCATTGGGCCCTTTCTTCTTGACCCTTCTGGAGTGCTTCCCTCAGGCCCTACATGATAGGTCCAAACTGATGACCCGATGCAGTCTTGGCTGACCCGATGCTAGATGACGAAACGCGGCTCCGTCGACCATTGATGTCCACATGCTGGCCATGCCTAATCGGAACGATCTACAAGCAGTGTAGGCATGAAGATGCATGAAGGCTGAAGGCAGGTGAAGGCAGATGTCACCTCAGTTCATTCAAAAGCAAACAGCATCGTGATCGTCTTGGAGGTGCGACTCAGATTGAGCTCAAGAGCTGTGTCGACATGATGAAAAGGAAGAAGGGAAGAAGTCTCAACATGTCTCAACCGCCCCAAAGCTGCTGAATACGTTCTTATGAGTTCTCAAACCACCGATTCGAACAACGCTGCAAACAAGCTAGGTTGCAGATCGGAAAGAGCCGAACAAATTGCAAAAGCAGGAACAAGCTGATTTCTGTGAAAGTGAGAACCGGTTGACAGTGAGAACCACAGTGGCCAAGCAACATGAATTCAAACTCTTGTGTTTAAGAGCCCCTTGATGCCCGTAGCCCTGGCCTGACAAATGCGACTTTCGCCAATGGTCCTCTTCTTCTGACAGCATTTGCAGCAACAGCGCATACAGCACCTGAAGAAGCCAAAGCAAGGATTGCGACAGTGCTATTCAAAGTCAACCACATAGTCACAGTGCTACGATCAATGAGGGTGAGCGGGCACTTCAACACTTAGTGTTGGGGTGCCTGACTGTGACAGTTTGCCCTTTGTATGTTCAGACTGAACCACTTGATCTGAGGTTCCGAACGGGCAGCAAATGAACCAGCAGCATAGGATCCACAACTTAGCAAGCTTTTCAGGTGAGGCGTGATACATGTGCTGATTTGGTATCACTCATGGGATGGTGACTCAATTCAGAGTGCTGGGACAACCTTATCATTGCGAAGGTTGGACCCTCCGTATCACTGTGTTGAGGTTTGGTGTTCCAAGCAGCCGACCACGAGGAGGATCTGGCAAGTCGGGCAGGGGATTCCGGGATTTGATGACTTGAGGGACGGGACACCGGCCGAAGCAGTTGATTGGGTCTGATGATGGTCTGATGCTAGGTTCTTCTTGTTCCACTCAATATCAACCGGTCATGTAGGAGCTTTCATGACAAAAATGACTTGAGTCAACAGCGGCAACAAGTGCTGAACAAGTTGTTTGCAGTGGGTTCATTTTGTCAAGAAAAGAAATTGGATAATATGTTTATGTCTATAATTGTCTACAATTCTATATACATATATGTATATACATATATATGTGATATATATATATATTGTGTATCAAGTTTCCGCAGTGTGTTGATCTTGCTGCACAAGCAGTGCTCAGCTGTGCTCTAGCATCGCCAGAGTGGGTGAGACAACCAATCACCAAGTTTACATGGCGACTCGCTAGACAAGCTAATAGCGATGGCCTTTAACCTTATAAGAGTGATGGCCTCCAACCTAGATTCTGCGATGGCCTCCAACCTAGAAGCCATGGCGATGGCCTCCAACCTACTTTTGTGGTGAACCTTTATGAAATCCAGTGCACTTGATGAGCATCTGCCAGCCAGGGCTGTGAAATGATGTTTGCTTGGTGTCCCTCAACCATGTCAGCGGCACAATGGACAACACCACAGCAAATGCCTGAAGTCGGCACCAAGCTTCAAACATATACAAGTCAATCAAGTATCTAAGTTGTACTATCTATGTGTTTATGAAATCTTTCTATCGGCCTTGACATCCGCAGTGTCATTCTTAATCCGCCGACCCCAGCTGATGCTGGGGTCGGCGCGCCAAAGGACACTGCACAGGAATCGGCTACAGACTGGCTGACTGACTGACGGACGGACTGATTGACGCACAGAG
>CAXAMN010011681.1:68442-200327 GCA_963970005.1 Durusdinium trenchii
CAGACGACGCCAGGGCGTACATCCGACCCCTTGGCAAGCAGCAAGCGCCGCGCACAGCGCGCAAAGGCTACCGGCAGAGCGCCGGTGCCCAGCCAACGCCAGACGACGCCAGGGCGTACATCCCACCCCTTGGCAAGCAGCAAGCGCCGCTCACGGCAAGCAAATGCTACCGGCAAAGCGCCGGTGCCCAGCCGGCGCCAGACAACGCCAGGGCGTACATCCGACCCCTTGGCAAGCAGCAAGCGCCGCACACAGCCCGCAAATGGTACCGGTCGGAGATGTTGCGTGTGAGATGTTGTGTTGTTGGGGATGTTGTGTGAGTGATGTTGTGTGCGAGATGTTGTGTGTGGGATGTTGTGTGAGTGATGTTGTGTGTGAGATGTTGTTGTGAGAGATGTTGTGTGAGTGATGTTGTGTGCGAGATGTTGCGTGTGGGATGTTGTGTGAGTGATGTTGCGCGCGAGATGTTGTTGTGAGAGATGTTGTTGTGAGAGATGTTGTGTGAGAGATGTTGTGTGAGAGATGTTGTGTGAGTGATGTTGTGTGAGAGATGATTTGTGTGAGAGAGGAGGAGGAAGGAGGAAGGCGGAGGAGGAGGAGCGGAGGAGGAACGAGGAGGTGCAGCAAAAAAACAAGAACCCCACACGGCAATGTGGGGAATAACTTATTATAGTATTTTACACGACTTTTTGCTCCATTTGTTTTTGCACATTTTTCTTTCGGCCTCCAAACCGCTGTCAATGCGATATCAGCCGCTTCAGCTGCAGGATAACCGAATAGGCCTGTGGAAATGCAGCAAAAGGCCACCTCAGAGTCTTAAGCTGAGTGAAGCTCACCATTGATGCCAAAGACTTTGCTCAAACAAATCAAAATGCAAGATTCCCATGCCCTGAGACTGTGGCGCTTTTCAGGCCTGCTTCTTTGGCTGCATCCAGGCAGCTTGTGTAGGCATTCCTTTCAATTGAAAATTAGCAATCAAAATTGAATGTCTCACAAGGAGGCGCAAGACAATACACGCTGCATCCACGTAAAGCAAAAATGGACCTTGGAAAGCCTAAACATGCTGAGCATGGTTGGCATGTTCAAATTACACGAGCTACGCAGCCTCAACTGCTCGCGAGCAAGACTAGAAGGACGAGAGCCTGCCATCTCCACATTGGTGGGGGGCTCCCGCGGGGATGATTTTGTCTAGCACCATTAATTTGACCACTCTGCAAAACGATAGCTCTTTTTGTAGATTTTTGTCATTCAAAAAGAATCACAATGGTTTTGCCTGGAGAGATCTGAGGTCCAGTGACATGAAGCACTGCTTTTGATGGCAGGTGGTAAGCCTTCGTGACCAGCGGAGGCCTTGGAAAGTCGGACAGGGAAAGCATTGAATGACGCGAAACAAAAATGAATTCTTAAATTGAAATGGATTGAGTAGAACTCAAAAAGAATAGTTTCTACTGTTCATGGCCTTTTGGTGTATTTATTGCGAGCTGTTTTCCAACCAGAAAGGCCTTCGATCGAATACGCTGTACATGTCATGTATGGGTGGAATGGATTCATTTTCACACTCCTACTTGACGCTTTGAGCTTTCAGCTTAATGCGTCATCTCTTCAAAATGGAATCGCTGCGCTGTCTAGAAACTCCATATGCTTTTCAATTCTGGAGTACATTTCCATCTTGCTCTCATGTTCATTTCGTTGGTTCAGTTCGAACCATCTCTTCTCAAACTGCAATGAGTATTGTTTTGCTCGTAAGCACGACCTTGCCCATGGTTTGTCGTACTCACTCACTTCAAGCAGTTCTGTGTCCGTGAGCCATCTGGTAGTTGGCGCTGTCAGGGTCAAATCCTCAAACTCAAGATCTCTGCTGCTACTGCCACGTGCTTCCACTGCTTGGTTTGGTACTCGTTCTGGTTCTGTCTCCATTGGCGTTGGTCCTTCCTCTTCGCTCTCTGGCTCTCTGGGTTGTAGATCTCTGGCCCTCACTGTGACTACCTCGCCAGAGTCCAACCTCACTTGTACTCGATCTTCTGGATCATGCTCTCCTTCTTCACTTTCTTCATCTCTCAAAGTGTTGTCCCGTATGTTCAAGTGTCGACGCGTCTGTTCAACATTCATCTGAAGGTAGGTCTTGACTTGCTTGTCGAGCCTTCTCACGTCGAACTCTTTGTTGGTTTCCTGGAGGTAGTTCCAATGCCTCCAGTCTTCTCCTCTGACATCATCATCGTCCACATAGCCCGAAGCTTTGATCAAGCCTCTGTGCACCTTCTCCACATACTTCTTCAACTGAGCTATTCCTTCCTGCCTCATGACCATAGGCTCCAACCATCATGCCGTCCACCTTCACGTCACCAGCTACTTGTTGAAGTCTGGCCTCCGTTCTCTCAAGCTTCTTCCAGAGCTTGTACATGCCGAAAACCAGCGCTGCAATCATTGCAATCAAGATCATGACGACGATCCATAGCCACCAGCTGTAGTTGGTCACGGTGATCTCCTCCTTCATATCCATCCGTTCTCCAGCCACACGCTCAAGGCCTTCCATCAGCAGGATTCGGACGAGCAACTTTGCAAGTCTTTGGATCTTGCTTCGACTCACACTCCTTTCCTCGAGTTGTCGATGCTCTTCTTGACCAAGTAACTCACCATCACCATTGTAAATCTGGCACCAGGTCAAAATGAAGTTCACTCGTGCCTTGGGTAATGGTTTGGTCCCCAAGTCTGCCACATTGGCCACCGTGCCCACAGCTTTGACTTCAAGATCAAGATCTCCCGGCGCCACCATATCCTGGATCCAAAGCAGTTTTCCTGCGATGTGTCGTAGCTTCCCAGGACCTTTCCTGTGGCACAAACGGAGCGCTGCAGAATTGTCAACCAAACAGTAGTGCATGATGTTCTTCTCCATGGGAAACTCCAAGCATCTTCGCAAGTAGATGCCATCGGCCGCTCCACTCCCCAAAGCATTCAACTCTGCCTCAGCTGAACTTAGGGACACTGATTTCTGTCCCCTGGAGCTTGTCAGCGCTACCGCTCCATTCAACATGTGCACTGCTGCTGACGTTGATCTGCGATGACCCTTTGCTCCTGACCAATCACTGTCTGCGAAAGTCTCTAGAAACCATCTTGAAGTTGTAGTTCTAGTCGCATGTCCATGCCCTGGGTCTGGGTATGGAAGAAGGCTGTACTGCCCCATTGTTCCCTTCAGGTAGCCGACCAACTTCCCAAGCTTTCTCAAACTCCCAGTGGTAGGGCAGGACATTGAGGACGCTAGCTCCTTGATTGTAAAGGAAACATCCATTCTCTCCTGAGACAAGTAGATGCCGCATCCCACTAGTGACCGAAACAAACTGGGCAGCTCTCCATTCAACAACGCTGCACCGTCTTGCTCAAGCATTTCAGGACCACAAGGCAACTTCTGCACCTTCACTCTACCCATCTGAGCTTCATACTGCTCCACCATGCTTTCTGCATACTTGCATGGAAGGATCTTCAAACCCTTAGCCGTCTGTTCATACGTTCTTCTCAAGAAAGCAAAAGTGGTGTCATCTCCAACTAGGTGCTGCTCTGAGATGTCGAAGCTCTTCTTGATACCTGGAAAGAAGGTGTTCTCCAGATACCCTTTGTTCCCCAGATAGAGCACATCGTCAACGTGGATCAAAACCATCATGTGGTTCCCCTTTCCCCCAAGACATGGATTGATGTCTGCAAACTGAAATCCTCGGCTCTTCAACCAATCAGTAAAACAATCAAACCATGCCTTTGCTCCCAGTCTCTGGCCTGGAAGGTTGCGCTTCACCTCATAGCGACCTCTGGCTGTCTTCACTTGGGTTGCGGGATGTGCAGAAAGGCATCCTTCACGTCCATCGACCCCAGCCAGTACTCTTCACCTCCATCCTTCTCCTCCAGCTTCTTCATGAGGTAGATGATGGGCAGCAAGCGCAAAGTTTGTCCTCCAGTTGCCGGACTGTGAACATCATCTCTCCTGTCCACTGCATACTCTCGAGCTACAGGTCCAGACTGCTGAGAAATTGTTTGGGTGCTCCCGGAAGGTCTTGGCGTGCTTTGACTCTCCAATCCCCGACAAGTCGAGTTGTCAACCTCTTGAAGCCAGTCTTCTCGCCTTCCATAGCTTCCAACACACCCATCTTCAGGAGTCTTTGTTCTTCAACTTCATCTGCTAGCTCATCGATCGAGAGTGGTGGATCTGCAGGGACTCTATCCAAAGGCGCTGACGACCATAGTGCTTCTGGAACGCCTGCCACAGTCACTTCTTCAGCTTCTTCATCCCATGCAAGGAACTCCTCCTCACCGAAGAACTGGTCCATGTGGTAGTGGACGTCATCTCCCACTTCTGTGGCTTGCACTCTTCTCTCAACCTGAGGCTTTTCATCTCCAATCTTCAACCTCTTGGACTCTGAGCTTTCACCTTCACTCAAATACACCGTTTTGCTGGGAGAGAGCTTCATTCTCTTCGGATCTCCTTCTCCACCTTCCATGGTGAAGCCGCTCTTCTGTAGTCGCCGGCGCTGAATTGATTTTGTGCTTCATCCACCATATTGGGATCTTTGGGCTTCATCACTGGCAACGTGACCCTCTCCTCAGCATAGTCCAGCTTCTTGTCTTCTGCAAGCCTTTGCTCTTCGTTCAACTCCTTAGGCGTCTCCACTTTCTTCTCTTCAACATCTACACGATCTTTCACCTCCTCCAATTTCCCGGCATAGGGCCTCGAGAAGGCAATGACTTCCTTCGCATCTTCATCATGTGGAGCAACTCCTCCTGTCCCTTGGGAAGGAAGACCCAGCAAAGGACCTCCTACCATGGTTGCCACTCTCTTCGAAGGAACAATGCAACCTCCAAAGTTCTGTTGGTATTCCCGGAGTACGCTGTAAAGCCTTGGTAGCGCGCGATGTACTTCGTGCTTGCATCTGTCACCCTTCGGATTGACTTGCTGAGGAAGACTCTGTCGCCGTCTCCGATGACCCAGGCATCTTGCACTTCTGTCTTGCCTAAGCAAACGCCCGCTTTCCACTTTGGATCTGCCTTGAAGCCTTGCTTCCGCTTGGAGTAGGCAAAGACCACCTCTCCAAATGGGCACATCTTCCCATCGTAAGCCTTGCCATGAGTCAGCTCGAAGCTTGCGGTTCCTCTGAGAACTTGATACCTGCTCAAAGTCCAAGCAGCGTGGCGACATGCCCAAGACCATAGGGGATGTTGACGCTGGAACCGAAGCCCAATCTTCTCTGCTATGCTCTCCATCATTGATGCTGCTAAGCCTCGAACTCGCTGCGCTGCATTTTCAGCCAATGAGTTTCCAGCTGAGTCATACAACTTGGTAGTCCGCATGGTGGTCTTCAACCCGATAGCTGTTCTCGAGGAGGCGCGCACTGGCTGTCGGCTCGTTGTCACAAAAGTACTGCGCTGCCTCATGACCCAAGAGTTGGGTGAAGGCCAGAAGCTCATGGGTAATCAGGTTCATCTGATTCTTTGACTTGAGGGGCAACCCAAGCAATGAGCCTGTTTCTGAGCACACTGCGACCATCAGTCATCATGTTGGACTCCTTCTTGAGCTGCATCTTCCTCTTCTTCTCCAAGAGCTCCTGAGCCCTTGGCTTTCACCTTGCAGAAGTCAAAGGAGATTGTCGGGCATCCTTGATCGTGGGACTTGCCAGTTCGCCTGCGTTGATCAGGCCTGGCCCGATGCTTGATGCATGAGGGACACCATACCATGGAGCATAGGGCACGTGAGTAAGCTCATGTGCCTTTCTCTCTGCCTCAGTAGGAATCTTTGCTGACGCCTGCTCCAACGGAATCCTCTGGTTCATAGCTTGCCCTCTTGCTGCTAGATCTCTTGCCATCATCAACTCCAAAGCTCCTTGATGGGTTACTAGGCGACTGAAGCATTTTCTCTTTCCGCCACTCTGCCCAATTTGGTAGAAGGCACATGCTGCTCTCAAACTCCGTAGAGGACTGTCAACAGAATCTCTTCTGGAAGGGCCACACCAATCTCATATCGAACCATTTGTTGTTCCAAGTCACGCCCTGGGTCGTGATCTTCTTCACCTCCAGGGATGTCCATGCCTCCAAGCTCTTCCATCTCTTCATCTTGAGCCTGGGGAATAGCCAGCTCGTCCATCGCTGGCTTGGGGCCAAGCTGAATGGCCTCATCAATCTCGAAGCCAAACTTCTCTGGGACCGCGCCCTCAGCAGCCACAAACGTCATCACCTTGCTGAGACCTAACTCTCTAAGCTCTTCAATCTCATCTTCTTGCTCCTCCAGCCCGTCTAGGGGCTCTGCCATCTCCACAAGCTCCCAAGTGCCTTGCTTTTCCACCAAGGTCGTTCTGCGCATTCCTTCTCACTGATCTCTGAATCCAGGGATGAATTGCGGACTCTGGAATCTTGCGCTGAGGTGCAAGCCAACCCAAAAATCTCTTCTCTTCCAACCATAGCCACTGCCAGCTAGGTTCATCAACTCCTCATCCAGCCTGACTGCCAGCGCGCATAGGCTCAGTGATGACTCAAACTGATGCTTCCACCACCAAACTCTGGTTCTGAAACGCCAAAGGCACCTCCAGGCTCCCATTTCGCAGGCATTGTCGTTGCCCGTCTATCGACCATCCACCTCTCATCAAACGGCCAAAAGACAAGATGGGTTGGTTCACCATGTCGCTGAATGTCACCTTCTCCTTCAAGACCACAGATTGACCTTCAGACGTCATCAACACGATGTCTACGTCCTTGTGGCCATAGCTCTGGATCTTCTTGCCCGGCGCATCCTGTAGGTGTAGTGCTGCTCCCAACACTTGATCACCTCCCCTGGTTTTCCCCATGAGTCTTCCAAAAAGATCGAGGCGTCTGCCCCTGAGTCCACAATCACCTTCAGTGTTTGCAGCGCAACTCTTCATCCATCTCACCAACTTCATGGGCTTCCTCTTCATCATCTGTCTCTGCAATGGTGTTGACCATATAGCAGTCGTACTCATCCTCTTCATCTGAGGCAACATTGAAAAATTCAACCTGACTCACCACTCGAATTGAACCAGCTTCACTCCCTTCTCTCAAGTCGAAGATCACTGGTTGTGAAACACGCCTGATGTTCTTGGCGCCTGAGTTGGAATCACCACCTCCTCCACTCGTTGCGCTTGTCGTCAAGTGGTAGAAGGCGACGTAGCGTGGGACCCGGCAATGCTCTGTGTTGCTGGAGCCTCAACCTGCCTCACTCTCCAACAATCTCTCGACATATGCCCTGGTTTGCCGCAGGTCCAACACACTTCATTGGAACTCTTTCCTTTCCACCCTTGGTGTCTTTTCCACCTCCTTTGCCTTTGCCATCTTTCCTGGCTTGCCACCTTTCCCTTTTCCTTTAGATCTGTCATCTTGCCTTTGACTTCCCTTGGCTGTCTTTCGTCTTCCCTTTACCCTTCTTCCCATCTCCTTTGATGCGGTCGATCTCCATGCGAATAGGGCCATTGGGATCTGTCGAACTTGTCATTGGCTCATTCCGGAGAAAGTCAGGGCTCCAGATTCATTCCACTTGGTGGTGGCAGTGTCAAAGGCGATGATGGCGTCCCGGATCTTGCTGTACGAGCTTCCTTCATTCAAAGTCAGGTTCAAATGTGTCTTCATCTGACCAGAAACTGCCCTGAGGAGAACTGCCGACTTCATGTCTGGTGACAACTTCCCTCCAAGGCGCTCGTACTGCACGTAGTGTTCTTCCAGCTTGAGGATCTGAGGCAACAAGGTAAGACATTATACCCTGCAGGAGGTCCGTCGTCCTGTTCCTGGCTTGAGGCTGGCAATTCATCAGCAGCTGTTGAAGTGCTTCCATGCCGTTGAACTTCTCCACATTCTTGATGACCCCTGTCAACCGTCCCTGTACGAGGCTTCCCAACAAACTATATAGAAACCTGCTTCTTTGTTGTCCACCTTCGTCCAACAATTCCCAGTCCACTTCTGTTGTCAAATTGTATTCCAGCTTCTCTAACTCATCTTGGAATGCGCAATCTACAACAACCAGGTATTGCTCGACCGTCCAGTACCAATCCCTCCGTTGCAGAACTTCCTGTTCCCTATCTGTAGGATTGAAGGTACTAGGTCGTGGGATCAGTTTTGCCAGGTCTCGTTTCAGAATCCCTTGCTCTCCTGTTGCGCCTCCCGAACTCGCTCCAGCTCCTCCACTGCATGCTGCCGCCTGAGCTGCTTGAGCCGCAGCATTTGCTGCTGCCATGACCGCTTGGGCCAGACCCGTCATGTCTGACTCGTCCATCTCGCCTTTCAGCTAGGTCTCAACCTCTTCAGACGGGATCAGGTAGCCCGTCCTCTTCTCACTTCCACCAAAGCTCCAGGCCGCCCAAGGATCAGCTTCAGGTAGGCTCAGGCACCGATTGCAAGCAAAATGCTACACTAGTTCTATGTTGGCCCCGCACGGGCGCTCTTACAGGTTGAATTTCGGAGCTCCAGCTTGCAAGATTCTGCAAGCCTTCCCGGCTCCGCTACCATGCGAGCTGTTTTCCAACCAGAAAGGCCTTCGATCGAATATGCTGTACACGTCATGTATGGATGGAATGGATTCATTTTCACATTTATGCTTTTGCAGGGACGAAGGAGAGGTAGAGGTAGAGAGCAGGCAACCTAGTGGTAGAAACATACAAACAAATTAAGAAGCTGGACACAGTTTCTGGGTTTCGTGGGAAAAATTACATGGTTCTGCAATAAATTCCAAGTCACGTCCCGGCCAGCAGCTTCTTCCGCGCGCGCATGTGCTCTGTGCACTCAATGCGCAATCTGGGACCCGCAGCACGGTGCAATACGTTGTCAATGCCTAAAAGCAATGCGCAGAAGCCCAAAAAAGCTACAGCTCAGGTTGCGGCGACGCTTAAAATTTCCAAATTGCAAACCGAGGCAAAAGTGATACGGTAGTTCATAGCTCTAAGTCACCGGCAGCGATGCATAGGCTGAAAGCAACCTCTTCCCTCCTGGCTGTGCAAAACAGAACGCATTGCCGATAAACCGCGCTCTTTGAAAGAACAAAACGTCCAGTTTGATGTGGGCCTCGTTGGCAGCGTTCACCACTGCATCTGTTGCCAGTCTGGTGATGTCACCTTTCCAAATCAATACCTTGCCTGGGCCCAAGTTGGTGCCAACACGGCCGACGGTCTAGAGAATTGCATCGGCCGACGTCTAGAGTCTAGAGAATTGCAAGCAGCAAGAAGCTAGATTCAAACCAAAAGCCGTGTGTGTATATATATGTATATATATATAGAGGGGCCCATGCCCTATGCAGCCCACCCTGTATGGTGCCTCTTCCTGTTTTTGACATGTTAAGAACTGGTATTTGCTTAGATTGCGCGGCAATGCGACACTTGGTGGCAACATGTCTGGCCTTCGCACTCGTATTGCTGTTTAGCGAATGTACTCTAGCGGGAAGTACACTCTGAACTTTGAACAACCCCTTCCCCACCATTTTGCAGCCAAGATGCAACGTGGATGCCAGAGCTCGAAGCCATCCAAGTTTTCCAAGCTAACAGGTTTCAAGCCTTCCGCCATGTACACGTCGTCGACGGCTTGCAACCTAGGTACGCTAAGCAAATACGGCTCACAAGGCTCCCCTGGTATCCCCCCCTCGTGTTCCACGAGGCTGTAGCTGTATCTCGGAGAGCTTTCCAGAGAATTGGATCAGAAAGTCGCCTGCACTTGCAAATGAAAGCGTTGCAGGTGAAGCGTTGAGGATTTTTCCAAGTAACAATCTTTGTCTTGAGGATGAACATACACGCGGCGCAACTGCAGTGCCTAAAGCCTTGACACTGAAAAGACTGCGTGAGTAAACCAGATACGTAAACTGACGATTTATATCCTAAGAATCACCTTATAAGATGATACTCAGTCATGCACACTGTCATGACAGGCCATGGATTGCTGTCCCAGTTTTGAGTCATGGCCCGGTTTGCAATTACATGGATTGAGGTATGTTCAATAAAAGAAGGAAACCAAGAATAACGAATTTTTGAAGTTTTCCGCGCCGAGAAGTCTGCGCGCATCACCGCCAGCAGCTCTACAGCATCGCACAGCTTCTTCAAGGGCAGAGGACTCCGATGCCTGAGACTCAAGCGGACTGCGGGCAGACTTGCAAAAACTGCGACGAAAAAAACGAAAACAAGATTTAGCAAACACGCGACTGAAACTAAATTCTACTTGGACGACCGCCCTGGTTAGTAACTGTTACTAAGACTTATATTTATTTAGATGACTTAGATCATAGGTTCTATTTGACTTATATGTCTCTTATAAGTCATTTACGTAAGTCGACCTAGAGCACTTAACGTATGCGTCCTAAGTGGAATTAGGTCACTTAGGGCTAAGTGGCCTAAGTCACTTAGGGGGGTTACGCTAACTCACTTAAGTGACTTAGGCTAAGTTGCCTAAGTCGATTTAGGGGAGAGCAAAAAACATGTTTCCATGGTGTCAAATACTGTTTTTGTTTGGGAAGTACGCTTTTTTATGTTTTCGATGCAGCGTTCTTAAAGAACGGTTAGGACCAAAAACCCTTATCCACTTCTGGTGGAGCACCTGCAAAGTATATCAAGGCCATACATGGACACTCGTTTACAGTAAAGATTCCAAACAATACGTTATCTACTCATGTTTCTTTACAGTCCCAAGACGTATCCTGAACTGAAAAACCCATACACCTTTGAAGGTGTTATTCACTACACGTGGCCATTGTTACAAAAAAAGAGCCACCCCGAATCCACTGAGTACACCCTTCCAGCCAATGGAAGTTGCCTTGCATAGCTGCCAGCTGCGGACCTGCGAGGGGGTGGGACGCTTACAAAACAGAGTTTACCGAGAAAAGGCTTTAAACATACATTCGTCCAGCGCCATTTTTTCTCTGTAGTAAAGCTATACATGAAGAAAGGCTTGCGCAAGAGAGTACACAACATTGTCACACAAACATCTTGAAAGCTTCTCTGTAGCAGGGTGAATGCACTCGCTGACATGGCAGGTTTTGGTTAACTCGCCCAGAGGGACATGAAAACACCAATTGGTGACATCTATCTTTGGAGATTGGCAGGAGCTCTCAATGAACAAGACGGTGCGTTAGAGACTGCAAACCTTTTTCGGCCAAGCGCGCAAACCAGTATTGCAGCCGAGAGGGCGAGAATGTACCCTGCCAGCGTGCCTTTTTGGCACTGCCCTCACACCCACATGGTGTTTGGCGCAACGTAAATGCTGAGGGCAGAGTTCTTTTTGTAAATCAAACATTCTCGAATACAGCCCAGATCGCACAACGCATGACGTTCAGTCTTTACAAAAACAGTGCCTCCCTGTGCGTTCCACAAATCGGCGCGTACAAAAGAATTGTCATCACTGGCAGCAAAGAACATCACTTCGCCTACTTGCGGTCTCCCATCCAAATCCAAGAGGACAAAATCACCTGCAGTGCTGGGCCCTCCAACGCAATAGTGGGCCTGCCGGGCACGGTAGATGGACCCTTGTGTGCCCAAAAGCTGTTGCAAATGCAGTTTCAAAGAACCATCCGCAGGCACTGGTTTCACCAGCCCAACATGTAGTTGATCGATCTCTTTGTCTTCCAGGTCAGTCAGATTGACACGCAGCACTTCTTTCAAAATGGACGCTTCAAAAGCATCAGAAACAAGTCCCATGTTCTCTGAAAACCTCTTGGCCACTCGATGTTTTCTCTCGTGTACGAAACAGCCTGCAACCACTTTGTGTCTAGCATGCATCTCTGGTAGATGCATCAGGTAGTGGTGTTTGGGAACCCAAAGGCTGGAGCCCCATGCTTGCTGATGGCTCTTCACAAAGGCGGTGATGCTACTATCCAGATTGGCAATGATTGGTGCGGTGCATTCTTTCCTGAGGGCCAAGAGTACATCCAACACCCTCGCCAAAGCCATGTAGCTCTCCACCGCCGATGCTACACTGTTGGGCAAAGAGGCTTGGTTCACCAACTTCAATGTTCCAAACACCATGGACAAGCAATGGGTGCATGTAATCAAACTGCAGCATGCCCTCCACCTTGATACCATGCTCAGGGCTCGCTGAGCCGTCTCCCAAAATTCCAAAAGGATTGTAAGACCAACCCAGTTTCTTTTCCAAATCTTCGAAAGCAGCCTTGGAGACTGTGCCATGGGTTTGGCGCAATTTTCGAAGTTTTGCTAAAATAGTGTTGTCCCCCGCCCGAACCCACTTGGTCTTCTCACAACTGGTGCTCGGCACCAATGACCTATCACCATAACGGTGCAGGTTGGAAGACTCACTCACCAGGTTCAAGCACAAAGGGCAACAAAGGAAGCCAGCGGAAGTTAAACACTTCCTTCAAAGCGACTTCGTCAGCCAGGAACATAGCAAGTTTGGCAAACTTGATGTGGGCTTCATCGCCCACCCGCAACTGAACACCCATATGCATATTGATGGGAGAGAAGAACAGTTGTAATGCCTTCTTGACATAACCGCTCATTCCCCCAACCAACTTGTTCACGATGGAGGATCTGGCCAGACCAAGAGTGAACCAAAGCTGGTCCACAGACATTCCAGGAGCACATTTGATTCCCCAGTAAAGAATTTGGACTTTTCGAGTTGCTTCATGTCTCAATTGGTTTCCAGGACTGACCTCGTCGCAATACAAAATAATCCTTGGCTTCACAATGTCACGGCACATGCTTCAAATGGAATCTAGCGTTCTAAAATATTAAACAAAAAGCGTAGTGAGTGCACAGTCAGAGTTGCTCGAATGCATCATTTGGTGAGGTGCCCAGGTCTACAAGGTACTGCTGAAAGTATCTGATGAAAGATGGACATTTCTTGCAGCAAACCTGTAGGAACCACCATGGGTGAACAACCGGAAGCTTCACAGTACCAGTTTTCTTCCCCTTTGTGACAACACATTCAAAAACCATGCGCGTGATGGCATCCCCAATTGAATTGCTCCAGCTCGCCAGTTCACGCTCCCTGGCTCTTTTCACAGAGCTTCTGCTAACCCCTTCTGGTAGTCCAGCATTTTTGATTTCTTTCAAGACTTCACTCAAAGCAGATTGGCTAACATATCGTCTGCGCCCAATCGCAGCCAGATGGGACATGGCTCAATTCACAGCTGCTGTATGAAACACAAGATGGACATGCCATGGAAGGATTTAACGAAACAAGATGGAAAGATATGGATCAACAATAATCTCCTGATATCAATGCGCAAAGGCGCCGTCTCTTTGCAAAAGCCACAGCTTGGTAAATACAAGTATATACAGGTATACATTGATTGGAGCAAGCCCCAGCTCGACAACATGTTGAGTGTTCATCACGTACCACTATGCACGAACAGAGGTTGCTTTTTCGCACCACTGCTTGCATTGGTCTTTGATCACGTTTGACACCACTGCTCGCCAACCCCCTCATGCATTGGCATCAAAAGGAAACCGGAGGTTTATGCAAACTTGTGCGGAAAAACAGATTGAACTATATGCCAATGCAACCCCTGCGAGCAAAACAGCAATGCAGAACGCGTTCCCAGAGATGCATGGGACACATGCGCGAGCAGGCCCTGCGCGGCGGGCAAAACCCTGCCAAGAAGAAAAGGTGCATATGCACATATAGCAGCGTCCGGCTGGCTTCACCAAGAGAGATATTATGAAGCGCACATTGAAAAAATAGTATGTGTTTGTAAGCAGTTTGCAAGAAATGATATTGAACAATTTGTTTGGAAGCTCACATGTTTTCGGCTTCCTCTATCACAGCCAGCGCCCTCTGCCAGGCCACTGAAGGGTTGCCTTTCCAGTTCACCTTGAGATCGCAACTGTCTGAACTCTTACGAAAGACCCTCCAGCATTCGCCTGCATCAGAACGATGAATCTTGCCCTGCCTCTAGTAGCAAGTAGGGCCAACCTGACGAATCATGCATGGCCTTTTCTTGGATGCTGCCTTGGCTGAAGCTTTTGCCTTAGCCTTTGATTTTGGCCTTAGCTTTTGCTTTGGCCTTTGACTTGGCAGCACCCTTGACACCAGCCTTGGCTTTTGCCTTTGGCTCACCCTTTGGCCTCTCAGAAAAAGCCTTGTTCGTGCGTTCCAGGCGCTCATCCACCTGCTGTCACCAGACTCCTCACAGGGCAAGGCTGCAGCCGCAGCTCCAACCTGAAAAGGCGGTTTGACAGGATCTTCAGGTTTGGGAGGTTCCTCTGCAGTGGTTCCACCTTCAGGTTTGGGAGGTTCCTCTGCAGCACCATCCTGAAGAGCCTTGACCTTTCTGGGATAGACCTTGAGATTCAGTCGGGCGTCGCTTGAAGGCTGCTGTTGGCCCTGCATGACCATGTTGTAGAGCATGGCGAGGAGCGGGTTTGATGCCATTGATGCCATATCATGGGACCCTCCAGATGGGGATTGTTTATGTCCCCCCAATGGATTCAAATCCTTGGCGCTTGCTCTCAGCCACTTGCCTGGTTTGTGAGCTGCTAGCTCCACAGGCATCAGCTCCTGACCCTCAAAAGCTTTGCCGAGCCCAGAGCATGAGCGAGGATCACCTGGAAACTCAATGATCTTGGGTTGCAGGCCCTCCCTTTGGGTCTTCAGCTGCCTTTTCAATTCTTCTAGAAGGGCATGCTTTTCCTGAGGTGTCCCAGCCATGTCGAAACACTCGGCACAGGTTTGGGTAATGTGCCCCATGGTCTTCTCACATGGCATGTACAAGCCAATGGCAATCATGCGCTTCACAATGATGGTCATTCGGGCAAAAGGACGCTGCCCCTCATGCCCTGTCCTGCTTCGTCAAATAGTTCTTGAAGCCAGTCAGTAGCTTTTGGCTGGCTCGGGCACCTTTCCCTGCAGGGGTAGACGAAGCGCTGCGTGAAATGGCCTGGCACAAGGCATTCTTGTGATACTCGCTCAGGCTAGAGAGATGAATCGTCTCTGTGACCTTCCCAGCTTCCTCAAGTGACAGGGCAATTCCTTTCACCTGCATGAGAAGCTGTTGCACCTGTGTGCTTTCAATGGATTCATACACTGTCGCATCAAGCTTTTTGTTTGTCTCGAGAAAGCCGAGGGTCGCTTTCAAGGAGGTAGTGATGGTCTCCATCATTGACACAAGTTTCGCGCAGTGGTTCTGAACAGTCACTTGCACCCAAATCTCGCGCATGATAAAGAACACATTCTTCTACATGTGGACATGTGAAGAAACAGCTGCGCAACACTTGTCGCGTCCAATGAAACAAGTTGTAGCGTGTGTTTGCGATAATGACTGTGGACATTTGAAGAAACAAGTGTTCAACACAGCTCAACTAAGCTCAAACTCTAACCCTTATTGCTCAACTAAGCTCAAACTCTAACCCCTATTTGTTGCCCTGCTGCGTGGCAGAGTTTGGCGTGCGACGCACTGCCTGGCGTCCTTGGTTGATGTATTTGGGTAATGTCACACTACAGAGGACTTCGTTCGGCCCATCCACAGCTATAGCTACTGACCTTATGGCCAGTTCAATGGCCAATGCAATGACCAGCAAACTCTTTTCACACACATTTGGCGGTGAATGGATGGTGTCCATGCACGCCACTTAGCCAGTCTTAGCCAGCCGACGAAACAACACAAGCTTCTGCTCATCAGAGTCGATGTCTTCCACTAGCACTCTGGTCTCCCCTTCAAGAAAGGCATGGTCCTGCACGATAAAGCGCAATCCTTCATACGCATACACATAGTCGTCCAGGAAGAAGCTGCGACTGGTCTCAAGAGCCCAATAGTACAATTTTTTCATTGGTTCCTCTGCTTCCTCAAGGTCTTGCCAGTTAAGCGACTCTGGCTTCTCCACCACAATCTCTTTGCTTTTTGTACCCTTTTTCCAACGGCCGCAAACAACGGCATAGCTGTTCATCGAGTTTACATCAACCATGTTGGCAAACGAGGGGACTAAGCAGGTTTCTGAAGCGGGTGTCTACACAACTCTAGTTCGGGCACAGCTCTACTTCGGGCACAGGTTCACACACAGTTGATCTACCAACAAGTATATTGATACAGTGTTGCGCATCATAAGACTCAACTCCAAGCACAGGTTCACACACAGTTGATCTACCGATCTACAACAAATACAGTGGCACAGTGTTGCACATCATAAGACTCAACTCCGAGCAAGTATATGCAACACCAGTGACGATCTAAAACAAAACTACAGTGTGTTACGCCATAAGACCCAACTCCATACGCAAGCACATATGCAAGACAACGCTCGACAGTTTTTTGGTTCCCTACAAGCAAACAGGATGGGGATGGATAAATATCTTTAAACATTTGATCAATGCCACCATATGTGAACACCAACTGCCGCGCCCATACCACGTGTTTTTTCTGCCCATGATCAATGGGTTTGATCGGTTCGCTCCATGTCTCTGCAAGCCAGGGCCGCTGCAAGTCACCGTTCAATATGTGTAATTGTCACTACTCATCTTTATCGATACTTGTCAATATGTGGTCTTTACAATGAGGTGACCTATCTGGCCCACCTTTGGTGAGAAGTGCACACCTGTGGTGCAGCAGTGCAGCCCGCTTGAAACTCTTACGCCGTGCAGCCCTCATGAAATGCACACCGTTGTCAAAAGACATGTGAACTACAAGCCAATAGGAAATGCAAATCTTTGGAGCGCAATATCAATTCGGTCACATTGTCCAAAGCATATATGAAGCAAGTTCATTGCTATTTGGCACAATTTACACACACTAGAAGAAACTTTGAGCACTTGTTGATTTGTACACGGTATATGTCACACTTCAGTGGCTGAAGGGGGCCAGCGCCGATTTCAGGAGTGGCAACTGTGGAAGCGGCTCAATCATTGGCAAATTTCACATTATAGCGCTTGTACACATCGTATCAAACCACTTCCACATACCACACGCGAGGCCGTGCGCAGCAGAAGCAAGCCAGGTTGAATCCATCCAAGATCTCTGGTGAGCTTGAACTTCACAGTGAGGATTGTTGTCCGGCTGACCTCTATCATAAATATAGTACAAGTTTGCTTTGGTCTGACATGACACTCTAACATCTAGATTCTAGATATTCTGTTCGTCACTGTCACCTAGAATATCTCGATCGAGATATTTTTGTGCATCATTGTCACAAAAAATCTCGATCGAGATATTTTTTGCATCATTGTCACAAAAATATCTCGATCGAGATATTCTTTGGCATCATTGTCACAAAAATATCTCGATCGAGATATTTTGTGCATCAATGTCACCTAGAATATCTCGATCGAGATATTTTTGTGCACCACTGTCACCTAAAATATCTCGATCGAGATATTCTGTGCATCACTGCCACCTAGACTATCTGGATTCTAGACATTGTGTGCGTCACTTTCACCTAGGATATCTAGATTCACCAGCGCTTGCCCTTGCCCTTTCCCATCCAGTGCAATTGCACTTGGCTCATTTTTTGAAAGCCTCGGATGGCCTCCCTCATAGCCCGTTCATTTTGGATTTGCCGGCCACCACGCTGTCGTGGTCGTGTCCGGCCCTGGTTGTACCTGGGCACGGGTGAATGTTGGTTGGACTTGAACTCACGAGGTGTGCCTGAGAGTGAATCATAGTTCACATTTCCCTATATCAAATATAAAAAACTGATTGATCACACAGACAAAGATACTCGTGGAAGACGCCATCTTCCGTGACAAATCCTCCATGGACGTACCACCCTTCCTGACCCTTCCTGCCAGTCGGAGGCGGAATCTGGACATTGGAAGGGGGCGGAGGCGGAGGCGGAGGCGGAGGCGGAGGCAAAGTCGAAGCTGTTGGCTCTGCTGGGCGGGCCCTGCTCGGGTCCAGCCACTGACCAGCGGAGCTGCCACTGCTGTCAGCCTGCGCAGCGAGCGGACTTTTCTGCCACCCTGCGCGCACGCTCCAGGATTGTTGTCCGCCATCAGCACGCCATCCTTTGTCATCCTGGAATTGCTCCACCCTTTGCTTTCGTCAGCCTGCCACATGGAATCCCTCCACATGGAATCACTCCACCCTTTGTCATCCGGCCATCCGGAATCACTCCACCCTTTGTCATCCATCCACGGCGATGATGAAGAGGATGGCTCATCCGGATGATGCTGAAAGCCGCCGTGTGCGGATCCCCTGTACAGAGGCCGCTTGTGTGCGTGAATCTTGTTGGATGTGTGATCCGCTGGCACTGCTGGCGTCTCCTCTTCCTTGGGCTTGGCACGACACTTGGCTTCAGCTGGAGCTGCTGCAGCACCCTTGTCTGGAGCTACTGCAGCTACTTCAGCTGGAGCTTCATCCTGCATCGCCACATCCTGCATCGCTACTTCAGCTGGAGCTTCATCCTGCGTCGCTTCATCCTTCATCCTGCGCTCTTCGGCTTTGTCTGTGGGGAAGTGCGGCACCTTACATGGGTGTTTCAACTCTGTTGCGATTGTAGGTTGGAGGGTGAACATATCCAGAACCCCAACCAAGAAGAGAAGGGCCAAAGCTCGCTAGCAGGGTCATCGACTCGCTCTTGGAATCAGAGGCGCAACGTACACGTATCAGGAACGACAACCCAGAAGAACGAAAACACCTATTTCCAGACAAAGGTGCCAGCTCGGCAATGAACGCCTCGAAGGAGGCTTCAACCGATTGCTGCTTCTGTTGCGACGACCATTGGCCCCGCGTCTCCTTACGAAAAGGCTATGACGCTTTTGGTTTTGCACAGGCGAGTTGAACTCTGCCGGCGTGACTAAACACTGCCTCCAGATACTGTATACAGACCGAAGCAAACTCAATCTCTAGATATCAAATGCGCAAAAGGTGCAGCCTGGCTGCAAAAGCCACAGCTTGGAGCATCCCCCCAGCTCACAACATGTTGAGTGTTCATCACACATCACTATATACGAACAGAGTTTCCCTGAACACCTGAGATGCGATGATCCCCTGAACGCCTGTGTGTTTACCACTGGTGTGCTTCTCAAACATATCATGCTTCCAGGACTCATCATCTGCTTCTTCAGCTGGTTTCAGTGGCTCGTGTTGGCAAGGGGTTGAATTAAGCAAGGGATGTGTTTACTGTGTGTTTACTCTGGGGGAGTGGATCAGGACAATGGTAAGCGTGACTGCTATACACGATTTAGACTGCCAATAACATATCTACATGGCCAATGTCAACCATAAGCCAATGACAGATCTAGGATTTACTGAAAACGGCAGCTCTTCCCTCCCTACAGTCACCCCACCTTCTTCTGAGGAGAGAGCACCTTGGCGATAAGATCTCCAGGTTTGAGTAGCTCAGCATGGCCCTCCATGATGCCAGCTTGCCGCCAAAAGGCAAGCTGAAAATGCGCAAGTGCTAGGAAATATGTAAACACATGTGAACATAGTGTGTCATTGGATGTGTCTATATATGCTTGTATGCCACCACGTGTTTTGTTTGCAAATATATAAATGGCCCAATGCAACTGCTATACGGTGTATAAATGACCCAATGCAGACAGATTACAACTGACCCAATACATTGTTTTTTTACATTCCTTCCATGTCATCTCCATCTTGTATTTCATACAGCGCTGCTTGAGTCTCTGTTCTGCAGCGGCTTCATGCATAGCTGCGCATGCGCTACACAGTGAACTGGAATTTCTTTTCTTTCAATACTAATGAGACGCAATCATTTTCCAAATCTTCTCACAAAGGTGAAGCGAATACACATCCATCACACGATACAAAGGCAGCAGTATACTGGTTGCCAACCACTGCAAACATATGCGTTCGTCCAACTCTTTTCCCATCCCAGCCATAGCTGGTCGAAAGCTTCCCAAGACGCTTTCTCCCGCAAAAACAACATACAATTAAACATGGCTTTGTGGCTTTGGACTGGAGGACGCAGGACCTTCAGGAGGGTCAGACTTCTTGACCTTCCTGCTACGTCCGCCGAGAACAATATGGAGGAGGTTGGACTCGTCAACCTCCATCCACAACTCTCGGCTTGACACGCCAAAAGCCACTTTCACCGGCCTTGCTTCGACGCCCCCAACAGCTGGCAATTCAATCGTCACCATAGGTGAGAAGTGAGCCATTTCTGCGGTGACGCGTACAGCAGTACGCCTGGCCCTTTTGGAAGATGGCCCCGGCACCTCTTCATCAGAATCATTGGTGTGGGCATCCTGGACCGCCTTCAGAGATGCCGCTTTCCGGAGCTTGCGCAAATGATCTAAATAGGATCCAGCCGAAGCGCTATTCAGATTCTTCTTGTCCTTATTCCAGTCCAAGCACTTGCCGGTGAGGAATTTTGTCAGACCGCGGTCCCATTTCGAGAGTAACATGAGCTTGGTGTCCCCAATGGTTTGCAACTGACGCGCCCAAAGTTCGCCGTCATCGAGGCGACAGCCGATCAGGCTCACAATCTCGACACTGCTCGCGGACTTCAATTCCATCGCTGGATTTTCGTCGAAAAAGGCGATCAAATCTGCCAGCGAGTTGAACCCTGCTAAAGCCTCACAATGTGGCCAGCGAGATATAGACCCTGCTCAAGGCACATAAATACGCCAGCGAGTCAGACCCTGCTAAAGCTCACAATTATGTCAGCGAGTTAGACTATGCCAAAGCCTCACAAATGCCATGAACCACATGTCAGCAACTATTCACCCTTGCTCACCAGCATCATTTGATACTCATACACTCGAAACACACAAGCGCATCAAAAAGTCCTTCACATGACTACTCCTGCAAATGAATGTACACGCCTATGGAGGAATGGTTTTTGGTCACCTCATCTCGCAGCGGAACTCTGCAATTGCTCTGCGTGCCTATATTGGGGCGCTTGTCAAAACTGGCAGGCAACAACAACAAAGAATGAATGATATCATTCTAATTACAATTTGCAGTAAACCAAGTTGCCAAAACGAACATAACATATCACCCCAATCACACGACGCCTTTGGCGCGAACCCTCTTGTTTGGAAGCAATTGTTCCAGATCGAGTGGTTTCTTCACTTTTTCCTTATGGATCAGCAACTCATCACCAGCCTTCAAGGCATGGGTGTTGCGAATGAAAGGAATCCTTACTGTCATGCTCTCGAAGCTTTTCGGTGAAGCTCCTTTTGCGCAAACCATCTCACAATTAGCCATATCAGGGTCGTAGGTCGTGCCAACAAACCAAAAGGGAACGATCACGCCTTTCTTGTCTTCCTTGGGGAGCTGAACAAGTGGAACCAGGTAAAAGTCAAACTCATCCTGAAAGGTAAACACCTTGATCTGAGAAGAGTTGGGGTTCTCTGTCCCACGCTCTCTTGCAAGGATGGCACTGGTGAATGGTATCAAACGCAGGGCGTGCTTCTCAATCTTCTCTTCAGCAAACACGCCTTTGGGCTTTGTCATCAGTTTCAGCCAAGAAGGGTTGACAACAGAAGTGCATTTGTCCATGACTGCACGAAGTTCCAACAAGATCTTGGCTCTGATGCAGCTCTGTTGGGTCTCAGGGTTCTGCAGTGGGCCATGCTCCCAATACTCTGGCAAAAACTCAGGCTTTGTTTTAGGCTTATAGAGAGCCCACTCATTGTTGACAAATGATTGGGCATCTACCCGGCATTCCCCTGACATGCCACCCGCGTTCACATCGAGGATAACATGCTCATCCTTGAAACCCAAGATTTGCGCCGTGACTTTGTCTTTCCTGATGACCTGACACCCTACCTTGAAACCCATCTCTTCAACCACCTCCTTCATATTGGCAATCTTTCCGGTGTCGGAGTATTGCCTCATCCTGAAATGTCACAGTAGCGGTTGTACATATATTCTGGTCTGAAAAAGACATAGTCTTATATGTTTCAAGAAAAGTGATAACATATAGTCTCATAAACACATGGTTTCAACAACAAAAGGTGTGTTTAATCCTCAACAGGTCTCGCCAACCCAGCATTCTCACCTGTCGAAGATGAAGAACGCGCACCTTCACCAGACATGGCGAGATGTGAATCCCACTCGTTGGTCAGGTTCACTCCAAGAGTTTGCCTCACCTTCCAAGTGAGTAAGGCAGCTTGAGCTTCCAAAGTTTCTTCTAAGAGACACAGCAAAGCAGCACGCTCCCACTCGTGCACCAACCCCAAACATTCAGCACTCTGATCCTTGGCCAAATCTCTAATCTGGCGTATCATCGATTCAGCCTTGGAGACATTGTCACGCAACAGGAGACGCTTCACGTCTGAATGGGAAACGAGTTTCCCGAGTGGACAAAGTGCCAACTGAATGGCTGCATGTCTGATCAGTGCCAATGGTGGACTCTTTCCTCGCCAGCTCTATGCATTCAAACCATCTAGCAGAGAAGACACGTACAAAATCCCTTGGTATCAAAAACACATAGGCGTAAACAAATATATATACACAAAAAAACAAACCCAAATGATCCGAAGCGCTGGGTTGGAAGTTAATGGCCTCCCAGAACTCATGGCCCAACACTCGCCGGGGCCAGGCTGCGCAAATGTCCACCGTCTCATGCAGGAAAGGCGCCGTGTCCCCCCCACTGAACTTCATGACGAAGTTGAAAAGATCGGGTAGGTATTCATTGAACTCTGGTTTGCTTTTCAAAAGCAGTTTCTTGACATCATTGAAACCCACAACACTCTTGGCAGCCTTCTGGTCCAAATATGCGCGGAAAACCCTCAGACAAAGCTGAAGCTCTGTCTCCTTTCTTTGGAGTTGGCCACTGGTGTTGCAAGTGAGCTGAATCAAACCTGGGAGATTGGGAAATGCTGTCATCACTTCCGACGAAAGTATCTCCCACTTGAGGCCATGCGTGACAGCATCATGGTACTCAACATCGTGCAGCTGAAGCTTCTCCAAGCTAAGCTGATCATTGTTTGTGAACCTGGTGTCTTCATGTCGATGGTGCGCAGCAAACATGCGCAACACCATATTGGTGTGTGTGTGGCTGAGAGTGAAGCATATTTCACACTTCCTGGCGCAACACGAGGCAACAAACCCTGAGAACGTTCCACCAGCCTTTGGTTGAAGTTCATCACACCAACAGTATCTGAGACTTCGCACGCAACTGCCCTCACTTCCTTCCAAGACCATCCACTATCACCGATGTCACTGAGCAAACCGTGACACTCTCTAGGAAGCACCCCAAGGCCGTCACGATTACTGGGATGGGGATGGACCAATGCAGGGATCACACGCTGTTCATACAAGAGGTTCTCAGACTTCAAGAAACCGAACAACGAGTTCATGGCTTGAACATGGCCACCTTCTTCGGCACGTTTGATGAACTCCGCAATCTTACCTCGCACCTCATCCTTCATTGCGAGCAAAGCCCTGCAAGCGTGCCCTGCACTGCACTATCAAAACGCTGCGTACTGAGCCAGTCAAATCTGAGAGCCAAGAAATACCAAAACACGAGTGAGCAACGCTGGAATCATGTCTTGCAAACAAACACAACACGCAGGAGTTGCCAACTTGAGTCAACTGCACACACTGATTGCAAAAAGCACTTGGTTGCAACTGACTCCAAAAAGCAAGTCACTGTCACACACCAAGCGGTTTGACTGGTTGCATGTCCATCCGTTGACTGAAAACAACACTACAAATTCTTGAGTCGTTGTTGCGACAAACTCTTCTTTGGTTTTTGCGCCATGCTTCTCCCATATAGATGGCTGGGGGCTAGCGCGCCTGTGTTAGCCCGCAGCTGCTGCAGCGCAACCAGTCCAGACATGAAGCCGAAACGGAAAGCCACAGATCTTACATAACGCCGTATTTACTACGACAAACAAAACATTCGAAAACCTAACGCAACTACAAGCTACAAAACCAAACAACATATGAGATGGTTTCAACTCTTGTATAGGTGGTTCTTTCAACTCCTCCGTCCCAAACACATTGAATGAAACAGTGAGTCTATGGCTTGCAAGTCCAATCCTGTAGTCCACAAACGCCTTTTCTGTTCTGCAAGAACAAATTCCACTTCTCCCAGCCGCTAAAAACTTTAGAATGTCCATTGGCTTTACCTTTTTCAGCTAACCCAGCGAAAGAATGAAGGAATCTTCTTGGCACACCCAAACATGCCCTTCCTGTCACACGTGTTTGGAAACCAAGGCCGTGTCGCTGCGAAGCAAAGCACATACACACAGGCTGTCAATTGAAAATTGCCTTTGTAAATAAAAAACATTATATCAGCAATCCTTGAAAAACACTTAGCAGGGACTTAGCCCACTTAGCTAAGTCGACTTAGCCTACTTAGCCAAGTCCACTAACCCACTTAGCTAACTCGACTTAGGCTACTTAGCTAAGTCGTACCTAAGTCACTTAGAAGACTTAGCTAAGTCGACCCTACCCAATTAGATAAGTAGCCTAAGTCGGTTACAAAACTTCACTGCGAGCGGAAAGCGTGTCTGCGCACGTGGTTGCGCCGCTTGCGCCACCTGCGCCGCCTGCGCCACTTGCGCCGTTTGCGCCGCTTGCGCCGATTGCATCTTCTGCGCCGCCTGCGCCGTCTGCGCTGTCTGCGCCGCTTGCGCCGCTGGCGCCGTTTGCGCCGCCTGCGCCGCTTGCGCCGTTTGCGCCGCCTGCACCGCCTGCGGCGCCTGCGCCGCCTGCGCCGTTTGCGCCGCTTGCGCCGCCTGCGCCACTTGCGCCACCTGCGCTTTCTGCGTCGCTTGCGGTGCCTCTGGCAGCCTTTCACGCGCGACGCTCGGCGTGCGCTCGAGCGCCAGAGGACCAGCGCTGCGGGCGTGCACTCGATCGTTGGACAGAACAACAACCTCCTCAAGGCTGACGCGTTGAAAAACGCAAGAAACTGGGGCGGAGGGATTGGGTCTCTGAGTTAGAGTAGTACGAAGATGGCACATATACAATTGACAGCTGCAAGCAGCAGCCCAAGCTACTTCAACCTTTTCTGCCGGCACGCTGGTCTACCGGTGAGAACGGTGTAAACCTTGCGCTTAAGCAGTCAATCCCACGTACCGACCAAGACCTTTCAGGTCACAGCGTTAGTAAAATCTAATTCCTGATTCGAAAATGAAAATGTCCGTTGGGAGCGCGAAAAGTCGAAAGCTCAAAAAATTGATTTTGGCTTTCGGACACATTCGAAAAGGAAAAGAAAAACATCCGAAAAGTTGAAAAGTTCATTTTGTCTCGGACCCAATCGAAAAGTCACAAAATCCGAAAAGTCGAAAAATCCGAAAAAGTCGAAAAGTCAAAAAACGAACGAATCCAGTGTCCTTTCCAATGTAAGTCACTAAGTCACGCTGAGTCACGGGCGACAAAGAACCTTCCATGGACCCTTCTACTTTAGAAACATTGAAAATTTCAACAAACATTGCAAGGTTGGGAGTTCGGGCCGCCAGTCTAAGGCATCAGAAAGAATTAGACGTTAAGGTGGTTCTGGCGCTTCCAGCCTGGGAGTTTCGAATGACACTCTTGAGAGCGGTTATCCTCCTTGGAAATGGCTGCGGTTTCCTGAAGAAGTGCCAGAAAAACGACATTGCACGATGGAGCGGATGGAGCGCATGGAGCAGATGGCGCGGATGAAGCGGATGGTGCGGATGGAGAGGATGGATTGGATGGAGCGGATGGAGCGCATGGAGCAGATGGTGCGGATGAAGCGGATGGTGCGGATGGAGCGGATGGTGCGGATGGAGCGGATGGCGCGGATGGAGCGGATGGTGCGGATGGAGCGGATGGTGCGGATGGAGCGGATGGTGCGGATGGAGCGGATGGTGCGGATGGAGCGGATGGAGCGGATGGAGCGGATGGAGCGGATGGAGCGGATGGTGCGGATGGAGCGGATGGTGCGGATGGAGCGGAAGACGCTGATCCCTCTCGCAATGCAAAACTTAGCAACATATGCAAGCTAAAGCGTCTAACTGGTTAGATGCTTTATTAACTTTATCTAAATGGTTGACCAAGTTATTAAGTGGTTATGGATAAATGGGTGACTTATAAGTATGGTTAGACAACTTATAAGTATGGTTATAGTATAGTTACTATGTCTTCTAACAGTTACTAACCGGGGTGGTCGTCCAAGTAACAATGGAATAATAGAACTGCTGAAGATCGAGTCGTAACATGTTGTAAGAGTTTCGAAACTCGATTTGCACGGTCCTGAGGCTGGGACAAGAAGCTCTAGAGCACGCCAACGCAAGACATCAAGACTTTCACCTCATTGACATCTTCGTGTGGCAATTGACGCCTAGTCTCCTACATGGTCATCCAAAGCTTGGAGTTCAACCGCTTTTCATTCAGTGTTTCATCTTGAGCACGGATCCCAAGTTTTCTGAGTCCTCTCTGAGCGTGTGTTTGTGTGTGTAACCCTTGGAATCACAGGGAACCCCCGGCAGGAGCGCCGTTGCAAGTCTCCTGCCAACGAAGACACTTGCAATTGGCGGTGAAACCAGACCTGATCAGTCTGGCGTACCTGCAGTTTTACTCGAGATACTTCATCGTGGGCCCTGCTTTTAACTACAACAAGATTCTGGCCTTGGCAACGGCTCTTCATCCGCAGACTCTGCGCGTTCCGTCGTCCTTGTCGCTCGATCGTTTCGCGGTTGCAATTTGGAACCTTGGAGCCTTTGAATGTTTTGAGACCTTGGATTTGTGGAGGTTTGAACCGCTTCATTTTACGCACCCTGTTCTCCTTAGGTTTTTCACTTAGGCTGGCGTGTGGCACCGCATTCAGCAAAATCATAAGCGTGCCTGGATTAATGCCAGCCCGGGATGAGCCCGCAGAGTGCCTCCCGCGCATGGACCCGCCGAACGGGGGTTTGTCTTCGTCCCTGCGCCCGGGACCAGAGCAAACTCAGATTTTTGTCTTACTTTTTGAATTCGAAGTTGGCTCACGCCTTTACGTGACCGAAGCGGTCAAAGCAGCCAGCCATTTGGCACGGCGTACGTGGCCGCAGCAGCCGAAGCTTGTTCAAGGTTCATTGGAACCTGTCGAGAACTTAGCCCCCCCTCCTCCCCCTTCCCTCCCCCCTTTTCTTCTTTGCTTTCTGGGGCGTTCCTGAATGGAATACTCAGGATCACCCCTCTCTCTCATTGGTGTGTCCCCGGACGCTTGTTCGTAGCTGGGAACACCTGCCTTTTTCCTTTCTCTTTTGGACGATTGTGTCGTAGCTGGGAGCACCTTTGCTTCCTTCTTTCTCTCCTTCTCTTTTCTTCCTCCCCCTCCCCCCTCTTTCCTCGCGCGGCGTGTTCTACAAGCAAACTAGGCTTTTGCAACAGGTTTCTCAATGAGGTTTGGGCTGTCATTACGAGGTTCAGGTGGCCCAGGTGGTTTGGTTCGTCGGTTGCCCCTCTTCACTTGGTTCTTCTTCATCGGCAACCCCACACACTTTTCGTCTGTCTGCGTGTGTGTGTGTGTAACCCTTGGAGCCACACAGAACCCTTGGGTTTGGAGCAGGGGGCAGGAGCGCCATTGAACGAAGACACTTGCAATTGGCGGTGAAACCAGACCTGATCAGTCTGGCGTACCTGCAGTTGTACTCGAGATACTTCATCATGGGCCCTGCTTTTAACTACAACAAGATTCTGGCCTTTGCAACCTGGATTCACGAGGTTCCAGTCGGACAGTTTTCTTTTCCTTTTCCGTAACAGCAGGGGGGCAATCCCACATTGCAGCTGATTGCCCAACGAAAAGGGCTGCAATTGTGGCTGATATCCGGAAGGGACGCCTTCTGGACGTACCTGCTTGGTTGTGGTGCTTACAAGCTGTTACCCTCATCTTTCTTGCAGTCACGCACGGACCGCCGTCATCTCGCCGCCTCGAACTCGTCGATTTGGCGCTTGCGCTTTGGGCCTCACTTCCGTTTGAAGACCCCCAGCCTCCGTTGGGTTTTACCTGTACTCTTAGGAAATGGTAACCTAGGCCGGCGTGTGGCACCGCCTTCAGTTCAGTATGCATAAGCGTAAGTGTGTGTGTGTGTGCGCGCGCGGGTTTGCACTTGTCTCTCATTGATTCTCTTTCAATACAAAAACTGCAAGCACCATTCTCTCCTCTTCTACACGCCGCTTGACTTTGAACCAAAAATCCTGAATTATTTTTGTCGAGCTACAACACAGAGAGTCTTGTCCCGACTCAGGAGCCATGCCCAGCAATCTTGTAAGACCACGTAGGACACCATCCATCAAAGGTGGGGCAAAGTGACTAAAATATAGCTAGATGGCCTGCAAACTAGATATAGCGCGGCGCCGCACCAGCGATAGGAGCTAATTTGTGACGCTATATAACCAACGGCCTTAGGATGATTCACAGGCTGAACAACAAATCACGCAAGAAATGCAGTTGAACTCACTTTCCAACGGAACTTCATGACTGCGAGTAAATCGTGCAATGTCATCTGCACACTTTGGATCGAAATCAGGAGATAGTCAACGCTGGCTGAACTAGAAATCAGCTGCGGCAAAGTGCAGCACCAACCCTCAGCAGTCTGAAGAAACCTCTACAGGATCTCTACATCCTCGAGCTACCAGTACAGCCCAGCCTCCCGTGTCAGAATGACCACCTGTCTGTCTCTGCCGCCACATGTTTCGGTGATAGAAAGCCTGCCGCGCAAAGAAATAACACATGTTTCCATTTGTTGCTTCGTGCCATAGTTTTGTACTTCCCACTGAAACAGAATGGGGAACATCTTGGCATGCGCTACAACATTCAAAGCAAAGCCGTCCATTTTCATGTTGCCTCGCATTCGCCCTCGAAGACAAGAAACAACTCTTGAACCTCACGAATAAACAAACCACGACCTGGTCTCTCACATTTTGAACTGCACTTCTTGAAGGTGTTGGGACTGGAACAAGTGAGCTCTCTTCAGCATTGATTACAATTTCTCCAGGGCACACGGCCTCGGCAAATGGCACCACTGCAGCACTTTCTTCAAGCACTCAAAGCCCTTCTTTTCAGGCCTTGCCTGTGGCTCCAAGATTCGCAGAGCCCAAGAGATAAACCTAGGCTATCAAAGGTTGAAGGCAAAAATGTATGGCACGCCAACGGAGTTGGCAGTCATCATGCATAAAACTCACGCAAGAAAAGCCAACACGAAGACACGCTTGAAAAAAGCAACCAAAAGTACAAGTTACCCAAGACACCATTCGGGTAAAGGACCACTTTCCAAGCCTTTTTGCTGCGGACCTGAGACTAGACTGTGTCGATTTGTAAAACTAAAGCAAGGGAGATTTTGAGAGGTTTCAACAGACGGCACCTACAAAGATGCCAAGCTTGGAAATAGCTTCTCGATGAATGTGCCTGGCAACCTGCAGGATCTCACAAGAAGTTGCTTTGTCAAGAATGATGACTGTCACAACATCTGGTTTTGGGAAATCATTTTCAAACAAAATATATTCGCCCAAAGGTAGTGGGAACAGGTGATTCATAATAACAGAAAGAATCGGATTTGTTTAACCGCGTGGCACTCACTCTTACATGAAAGCTGTTACTTTTTGTGGGGTGACCAATGCCTCAGCCACCCCAACCAACACATGACCCCTGCCATAGACAAGGCCCTGAGGGGGCACCCTTCAATCACAGTGGGCACACACCTGATTTTTGGAAACTAATTGAAAGGTGTCTTTTACCTCAATTAGTATTCAATAGACTTTGGTTAGGGGTGCCCCTACACCCCCTACCTCATCGACACCTCACAAAACTCTCAATTTAATTTCCACTCCCCAAGCGGCAAGCCCCCCATCCACAGCCACGCCAACATAATACGTGAGCAGCGCTCAAAATCCAGCCACCGCATGCACACCAAGCGTGAAAAGCAGCTGAAGGAGGGGTCGATTATTTATTTGGCAAGCATAGGCATGAGAAAGCGCAGGGGGATGCGTCACCAGCCTCACAAAAACCAGGCAGGAAGTAGCCGCCACACTAAAAACCGGGCAGGAAAGTGGCCACTGCATGCAAACCAAGCAGGAAAGCAGCCATGACACTCAAAACCATGCAACAAAAATTGGTTCAGGGGTTGGCCTGGAGGAGGGGTCGATTGATTTAGTTGGCTAGCTTGATCCAAGGTACACTGGGAACCTGAAAAAAAACTGATGGTTAGACCCTGAATACGTTGAAACTTGAAACTCGCATGCTTAATTGCTGTGGTTCCTCTCTCTCTCTCCCTCCCTCCCGCCCTCCCTCCCCCCTCCCTCCCTCCCTCCCACCCGGACCCTCCATGATCAATAATTGAGGGGTGAGCGACCTCTCCACCACCTTTCTATTTTTCTCAAGTAGACTTCCTCAGTGGCTATGGCCCGTTCAAGCGCTACGTGGGCCACCTCAGCACACTTGGCTATCCGGTCAACACCATCCGGTTCGCTTGCTGTCATCGACAGTTCCACTTTGGGTGTTGATGGGACGCCCCGTCATCGAAGCTCTTCATATGGGCATTGACTTCAGCTTGAAGAGGATTCGCTTCGGACAAGCACCTTGGCAACCAGTCCTGGTTGGAAAGCACGGTGAGTATCTGTTGAGCCTCACTACTGGGATGGAACAGGTACCTGATCCGACCAAGAGCCTGTTCTCGCTGCACATCGCCGAGGAGATTCCTGGAAGCCATCTTCACCTGAATGACTCCAACGAACTAGAGCGCATCTTCACTGCCGATGACAAGACCCTGGTCGACAATGGCCTGGAAAGAAGCCGTCTCCATCGACATGCTTTTCGAACCATGGAGGTACAGCTGACCACCTCTGTGAGGGAGACCGAGGCCTACATCACCAGCGAACTACATCAGATTGCAGAGACTTGTCGTGTCCTCTGGGAAGTCTATTGTGGAAAAGCCCGGACCGGCTTCATTGCAGAGGAACTGGGCATGAAGGTAGAGCGATTCTCACTGGAGACCGGCTGGGACTTTACAACGCATGGATGAAGAGGAGCTGATGAAGTGCTTCTCGCCCCTGAATGCCGTGTCTGGTCTCGTACGCAAACATTGCCTGTCGCACTCCAGCTCAACAAGAAGCACTGATGGCTCGAAGGGAACATCATCATCGACGACACCTCTCCTTCGTGAAGCGTGTCTACATGAAGCAAGTTGGCCATGGACGCCACTCTCATCTCGAACAACCTCGACATGCTTTGAGCTGGAGTACACAAGCTTTGATGGCTACACGGCCGACTTTGACCAGTGTCGCTATGGTGCTATGTGTCTGGACTTTGATGGACTATGGCGACCAGTGCAGAAGAGCACCAGGATGTTGACCACCAAGAAGTCCGTCCTGGCAGCGCTGCACCTGAAGTGTGAACATGATCACCAGCGCTGTCACTTGGAAGGAGCAGCATTCGCTGCCACTCTGGCTGCAGCGATTGCTCAACCAGAACCGGCACAGCTTTGGGACGCTGCCTACGTGGTCGATGCACCAGAGAAGAAGGCCACTGGACACCTCATCAAGCTTCAGTCCGAGCATCGCCAGGATGCTTTGAGGACAGTACAACGACTACACAGAAACCTGGGTCATCCTATGCCAGAAGTACTTGCAGACCTCCTACTTGCTCGTGGAGCGCATCCGTCAGTTGCGTCCGCAGCCAAGGAATACAAGTGTGTGGCTTGCTTGAAACACAAACGACCCAACCAGGCCGCTCCATCAACACTTCCACAACAGCGCAGTTTCAACGAAGCCATCCAGGCCGACGTCTTCTACCTCAAGCCAGCTGATCGCAAGCATGCAGTTCTCAGCATCTTTGATGTTGGCACAAAGTATATGGCCGCTTGCTGGGTTCCCGAAGAGACCTCCGAGTCCTACAGCAAAGCGTTGGAGAAGGTCTGGGTTCGCCACTTTGGAGCACCACGGATCCTCATCACCGACGAGGGCCGTCCATGGCTCGGTGGCACCTTCGAGAGTTGGTCCAGTGCCTTGGGCATCAATCATCAAGTTGCTCCAGGTGAAGCCCACAAACGGTTAGCCTTGGTCGAACGACGTCACGCCGTCCTCCGACGAGCCTGTGAAGTCTACACGCAAAATCGCAAGCTGACCGACCACCATGGCATCAAAGAGGCCCTGACCTACGTCATTCCCCAGTAGAATGCCACACCTGCCATTGCTGGTTTCTCACCCAGCCAATGGGTACTTGGATATCAGCCAGAGCTTGCGCACCTCCTGGACACCAACCTCAATGCCGCACAATTGGCTGGTAACAACCACTCCTTTGAGCAGAACCTGGAACGTCGAACAGCTGCCAAGATGGCCTTGACAAGTGCTGACGCCGAATCCAAGCTCCGTCGTGCATTGAGCAGAAAATACCAAGGGCAGAGCCGAGTGTTTCGATTGGGCGAACGTGTTTGGTTCTGGCGAGACGCCCGTCAAGGAGCTCTGAGCTAGATCCGATGGCTGGGACCAGCGCACGTGGTTCTCCGTGAAGAAGATCCCGATGCCCAGACCGAAGCCACCAAGATCAAGACCTACTGGCTGGCATACAGAAGCCAACTTGTCAGAGCGACTCCACACCATGTCAGGGGTGACATTCTTGGACCTCAACATGTCCTTGACGACGTGCAAGCAGCCCTCAACACAGTTCGACAACTGAAGTCACGTCGTGTCATACGTTATTATGATCTTCGCCGAGCCAACCGTCAACAGCTGGATGATGTGGAGGAAGATGAACAACATGATGACCCTGACGGTCCAATCCAAGATGATCCTGACGAACCTCCTCGACAACGACTTCGATTGGAGATCACCAATGATGATGGACCTTCAGCTCCTCCAGAAGCACTACCACTTGGACCGAGCTTGGGTGATGGCGAGTACACTCCGACCTCACCAGCACACTCCGGCTACGCACCGACCTCTCCGATGGACTACCAGCGCCGATGCCGGTTGAGACCTCAGAGCAATTGCCATCACAGATTCCGGTTCCTGCCAAACTACCGTTCCCAGCTGCAACCAGCAGATCACGCTCTCGAGCACCAACTATTGCTGAACCCAGTGAAGAGCCGACCGTACCCTCAGGCAGGCAGTCACCACACACCACTATGGGCGACCAGTTGACTGATGAACCCCTACGACCCCGGCTCCAATTCCAAGACCAACCTTGGACCCAGATACAGCCGCACTGTACGAGACAGTTGACGCCGAAACCTTCGGACAGCGAAGGGCCAAGGTTCAACAGACAGGAAACTTTGAGTTTCAGACCTGTCCGGCGTCAGAGACCTCAAGGGGCACAACCATATGATCCTGATCCACCTCCCACTGCAGATCCTGGCGAAGAACACGCGCCAGCCGCCAATGCTGACCCAGACCTCACAGCAGCCAAGCGCGCACCTGAGCACGCTTTGATCAATCATGCCTTCCAGGAGCCCAAGGACTCCCACAAGGGTGGATCTTCCAAGATGGCTACTTCATGCTGGACAAACGCCCACGCGGCTACTGGGAAGTGAAGTCTGGCTGCTTAATCCGCCACCGCCTGGCGCCTCGCCGTCACAAGCTACGCCTCCACGACCTGCCCAAGGATGCACCGTATCACCAAGGGCAACTGGACTGCATCAGAGTTACAGTGATGTATGATCGAAAGGGCAAAAGCATCCAACAGACCGATGATGGCACGGACACCACTCCTTCAGACCGCTCGTGGACTGGTCTTTCGATCTTCGAGATCAAAGGTGACCTCCGTCGTGAACTGGCCATGTATGCAAAGGCCCCACTTCAAGGAGCACGTCACTTGGGTAAGATGGCCAAGCAACAGCATGCCAAGAACTTCAAGAAGGACAAGAACAAGAGCAACTTGTCGGAGCGCCACATGACTCCTGATGAACGTCCTCAGTTCAAGGCTGCGAAAGTCAAAGAACTGCAGAGCTTCTTTGACAACCACGTGTGGCAGCTTGAGACCACGCGAGAAGCTGAACCTGCCCGAACCTTGAGACAAGCAGGATGTTGCTGAAGTGGTCCAGGCACCCAGACGGCAGTCCAAGAGCCAAGGCCCGCTTGACCGCGCGCGGCTTCCAAGATCCTGACGCCTGGGAAGGCACAGTGCCCACATCGTCTCCGACCACGACCCGGCTGTCGAGATCTATGTTGCTCAGTTTGGCTTCGACCATGTCTTGGCCGATCTGGACTTCGGACATCGCAACGGCCTTTCTCCAAGGAAAGCCGCAGAGCAGAAAGTTGCGGGCACAGTTGCCGAGCGAATGCCTGGGCCTCCTCGGGGCATCTCCTGACACAAGAACGCTACTGCTGAAGCCATGTTATGGTCAGATTGATGCGCCACGAGGCTGGTGCCTGGCTGCCGTCGACAAGCTTAAGTCCATGGGACTACGACAACACCCTCTGGATCCCTGTTGCTTCCTGATGTATGAAGATGACCTCGAGCCGAACTTCGACCCATCTGTCAACTCCGAACACCTGCTCGGCCCACATGGCCTATGTGGTATGGTGATCATGCGCGTGGACGATATGCTGGGTTGCGGCTCTCCATCTTCTGAACGCTACGCCAACGCCATTGCGAAGCTCAAGAACTCGTTCACCTTCAGAGAGTGGAAGACTGGTGACGATGGCAAGCCTCTGACCTACTGCGGTTGTGACGTCCACATCAACACTGACGGCAGCTTCATGCTCAACCAAACGAGCTATACATGAGCAAGGTGAAACCCATCACCTACGATCGCAAACGCGATCTCACGGAGGCCCTGAACCATCGAGAACTGACTCAACTTCGTGGATTGCTCGGATCCTTGCAGTGGCCGGCTGTTCAATCCAGCCCACATCTACAGAGCAGCACATCCATCCTGAGTGGACATGTGTCTAAGGCCTGCCTCCAAACGGTCGCAGACACCAACCGACTTCTCCGATTTGCCAAGGAGCATGCTGATGTTGGCCTTCACTATGCCCACCTTGGAAAAGTGGATGAGCTTTGCATGGTTTGTTTCTTTGGCGCTGCCTTCGCAACGAGAAGTGATGGCTCCTCCCAAGCTGGCTATACGATCCTGCTTTTGAACAAAGGTCTTCTACAAGCTGACGGTCCTGAAGGCGCTTACCACGTCCTCGACTGGCGCAGCATGTACTCCCAGGATAGCAAGATCATCCCTGGGAGCTGAAGCTCAAAGCGGAGGCCAGGAATGTGATGCACTGGAACACACCAGCATCTACTGGAGCCTTCTTGTAAGCCCAAAAGAGGGTTTGAAGAATGCCTTGGACTCTCCGTCCTTGATGAGCCCGGTCATGGTCACTGACGTGAAGGCCATGTTCGACTCATATCACTGCGAAGGTGTGTCGAGCTCTGTGGTGGACGAAAGAGTGTCGCTGGAGATCAAGGCCATGAAAGACCGCCTGACCGCCATGGGCGGCACCTTACGCTGGATGTCCTCTGAACGTCAGCTCGCCGATGGTCTGACCAAAGAAGCAGCTCGTCTTCTACTTGCCCAACGGCTTCGTCATGGACGCCTGAAGTTGGTTTGGGATCCAACCTATAAAGCTGCAAAGAAAAAGACCAAAGAGGAGCTTGCGCAAAGCCGCTTGGAAAGTGTCCATGAACCAACTGCACCCTCAACCTCCAACAAGGAGTGTGTTCCCACAGAACCTCAAGGCGATGGCTACGAGGACTTCAAGAATGAGATTGAAACGGATGAGCATGTGTCTTGGTATGAGCAGGCCACACCAAGTGTCTTGCGCTTGCCAGGACTGACGACCAGCTGAAGTATGTCCTCAGTAGGCCCAGCCATGTCGACTGCCGCCGCCAGATCGAGCTCTACAAGCGTCGCTCGACGAACTTCTTTTTGTGGATGTTTTTGTTTTGCTGATGCCTCAGCTGGCGATGGGAAATGAAGGGGGAAAAGAAGAGAAGGAGGCCGACTTGTTTGGCACCCTGGTGATGACCATCACCTTCATTTTGTTGGGCGCCTTCTTCATTTTGGGCCGCCGGTCCGTGAGTTTGTTTGCAGCAAACGGACGCTGAAGTCCAGAAAGATGAACCCGTGGTACACTCGAGACTACGGGAAGAGCTGGCAAAGTGGAAGGAAGAAGCTATGCTGTGGCGCAATCGTGCCGTTGAACGACACTCAGCCGCCAAAGAAAGCCGCAAGGCCATTGACTTGGCCCTGGCCGTACAAAACACAGCCCTCGACCTCAACCAAGAAGCTGCTGACACCATGCGCCGGTGCCTGCGCCAGATGAATGAACATTTAAATTGCGTGCCCCTTTTACCAGCAGATTGTGACAACCCGTCACGGCCTGCGATGACACACCTCGACCCAATGCCAACTGTGCTGTGGTCAAAGGATCTTGCCTCCCGATCTGAACAATCCTCGCTGGAGCGCACCTGTTAGGACAAGAGTGCATGCGTGGCTCGACCGCTTTGATGGTCTGACGTTGGAGCCAGAGAGCTCCCCCTCCATGTCAAGTGTCACGACATGTCGTGTTTTCGAGCTGTTTACCTTCCAAGGTGGGGTGGGAGGGATTCGCCCGGCAAAAGGGCGCGGCCGCGCAACGTTCACTCGATCCACTCGCTTTCGTGTGCCTCGAACTTCGTGCGTCGAGCTTGAGTTCTTCACATCTTGAAAATGCACTTCCCTTCCAAACCCAGGGGTTGAAGTCAGCACTGGTAGCCACTACTGGACGCTGGCAGCCTTCATTGAGTCCCCGGGTGCACTTATATTCTTAGTCCATTGTCCCTAGTCTTCAGACAACTTGGGTAAGAGGCAAACTTCAGCACTTTTAGCTAAGAGTGAAACTGCAGCTGCAGCGGCCAGGTCCAAGCGTTCATGCTAATTTGCAACCTTCATTGTATATCCCATGTCTCCCCGAGTCTCCCCATCCATCTTGTTTTCACGACACATAACTTGTTGTGTCATGTACGTTTGTTGCTGAAGTGCATTCAATGCACACCCTATTAAAATAGTTTCAATGTTCATTGTTAAATAACTCCATAAGAAAATACATTTTTGACATGAACTCGGTAGAGGTTGTGCAAATTTGATGACAAGCGCTCTGTGACAAATCTTTAGGGCCTTCTTGCGTATCCAGTTTGGCAGGTCCATCATTAACGCAGTCTCGTTGAAAGGGGATCGCTCTTTGTAGAAGAACCTGGCGACTTGGAAAGAGCTTGCACCACACGAGTGACGTCCGTATCACTTCCTGTCACCTGTTCAAGACGAGAAGTTGCGGAGTTAAACTACAGTATCTTGAAGATGTGAACATGTTGAGGCACTACAGCAAATTCTGTTCATCACATGATCCGGCTACGCCACAACCAGGATGTAGTCAAACTGGCTCGCACACAGAAATCTGTAGAGCTCAAAGGTTCAACTAGGTAACTAGGCCTTTGAACCTCTTGGTTTCGGCCTTGATAACATCATCGACCTTGAGACAATCAAAACCAGCAAACATGCCCGTGACGCTGGTAATGCTTCATAACCTCACGAACCTGTTGCTTCACGCTTGAAGCATTTCCCAAGACTCACAAACAACATCAAACAACAAGCATTTGATCGGTGCAACTACCAATGTTGCTTTTATGTTGATCCTAGCATGCTTGAACCTCTGAGCTGGCATGGCCTTGTTTTCACTGACTCTCTGCTCCTCGCAGAAGACACGAACCAGCGAGAGTCTTTTCTTCGTGAGTGCCTCGTGGAGGGAGTGATTTCCGTGAATTCTCGAACGCATTGACAAATCTGAAAGCAAACAAGTTCAGTTTCCCAGGGGGAGCTTCCTTGAAACCTGAGCTTTCCGTCTCGAAGAAGCTCACTATGAATCTTAGAAGCTACACGTGGCTACTCTCACAGCCTACCAAACACCAAGGTTTCCCGCTGCTGCATGGCCTCAATGCCCCGCTCTTGGCCAGCAAGAGCAGCGATTGATCCAATGATATATCCTTGATGCGATCAATATCACCAGGACGTGACTACTCAAAAAAGAACTGAAACTAACTGCTGTAAGGGCAATACCAAACATGGTTGCTCCGAAAATCATTGCCACAATCGCATACACCTTGACATTGTGAGATCAAACTTGCAAAACTACGTGCACTACACCGTCCGAAATGAAGCACATGGCGTCGTGCGAGTTGACAGCTGAGGTGGCTGCTCTTTCTCGGTCACTTCTTGGATGGATGTCCCCGTAGCCTGAAAGTTGAAACTCACCACTGAGAGCAGCATACAACATACTGTTTGTACATGTTCACAGAAAACAAACAGTATGTTCCAAGGCCTACAGTTGTCATTGTTGTAAAAGCCCAGTATATTGATGCAATGTACCTGACTTTTGGACTGTGAATCAGGTCATTTCAAAGATAAAGTGTCCGTTGTTGTATCATTGTATATTGTCAATGAATTGGCAGCTTCCACCTGACTGACAGCCACTTGGGGGCCGCCTCACCGCCAATTATATACTGTCTCGAACAGGAAACGAAAATGAAATAAAATTGGAAAAAAAACAGGGGAAACAATGTAATAGATCTATAATACTATATATAAGCAAACATAGACGAAACTGAATAGCAGGAGAACTGGTCAAACTTGTCATCAGGCTTTATGTTCACTTCCTCCCACCATGTGGTTCCAGGCCTTGGTGAAAACATGTTGCCACACTTTGCAAAACGCAAAGTCAGGTCCAAGCAAAGTGGAGTTACACTCAAGCAATCCAGATTGGCATTGATCAGCTTCTGGGTCTCCATGAGTGGACACAAAGAACCTCAAAAAAAAAGAGAGAAACGCTCACTTCCTGAGAAAGAAAATAGAAACGTAATGTCTTTCCCAACAAGCGTAGCACCAAAAACAGCCCAGGAAGTGAGACATCACTGTGAGCTTTGTTCCCAGGTTGATGCACCTGTGAAAAAAGGTGCGTATTCAGTGCATATCATCTCTCCTATCCTTATCCTATGCCCATGCATCTTCTATGTCTGTCTTGACGTAGCATATGCTATCAGCCTCAAAGTCAACGGAGACAGGTCCAACATGTCCTCGATCCTCTGCACCAGCTTGCCTTGGAAAAGGTGGAGCAAAAATCAACACTCACAGGGTTTCATCTCCAGGCGCTCTCAGAATTCGTGTCGCAAGCATCTCTCACAATCATTGGGTACAGTATCATTGGGTTATATACTTCAAGAAGTCCTATGACTTATGATTCTTATGATGCTCGCTGGGGACTGAGTTCCAGGGCCCATCTTCAGCATACGAGCCAGCTTCAGAAGACGAATCAAACGGACCATTCGAATCTCAGAGATGTTGGGTTTCGCTGCTCAAAAAACAAAAGGATTCAGCACAAGACACGGTATTGCATGATGTTGCTGGGTCCGTATCTGTCTGCTGATATTGAGATATTGGGCATTCTTGAGGGGCAGGCCATTTTTAGAGCTCGGGCCTCTGCTCCGCCATGGCCTGTTAAGGCCTCCCAAAAGTTGGTAACTTCGCACCCCACACATGGGAGTCCAACCACAAAGGACTCAGAAAGGCTCCGTCAAGCATGCGAATGCCTTTTCACAAAAACATAAACAACCACTCCTCAACGAAGCGGTCTACAGGTAGCGTGGACAACAAATCGAAAGTGAACCAAGTCCTGTCAGAGGCGTCCCAAAGTTCTCCAACCTTCTGGCTTGATCAGAACCCTCATGTGTGAATCCGACACGCTAAGAGTCCACGTCCTCAAATACCGTCTTCCAATATGCCACGTCACCTGATCTCCCGAACCAACATATTGGGATAGAAGAGGAAACAAAAAGACCAGTACTTGGACCCAGGCTGTATCGATTGTTCCATCGCCATCAATGAAAGCTGTTCGGAAGCAAAAGACCTGGGCTCAGGTATGCACAATAATAAACGACAAGCCCTTGGATCCAGGCAAGCAGGGCTGGACATGACTTTGCCACCATTGGAAACCCAAACAGGTAGTGCACATGCGGGAGACTCCCATAGTGTTGCGCACCAGCAGGCATGAAATTCAGAATGTAGTGTTCGGTTCTGTTGTCTTGCAGGGAAGTTGACATTGTGACTGCAACCAAAACAATGCTGTTGTTGCTTGACCGAGATGATGGTTGGAAGGTTGCTCACAAGCTTGCAGCAATGACTGTTTCGATTTCCTGACTATATAGCCTTCGCGTGCCCCTAGTATCTGTATCGAATGCATCTCACGAAGGCATTTGTTAAAATACCGTAGGTGCCCTGTATTCCATCCTGTGCTTGCAACTCAAATGTTTCTTCACTAAACTTCCGAACCTGAATACTTGAATCTACTCTACATTGCAGAATCAAGTGCAAAATGCCAAGTGGCGAGATCGATGCCAAAAATGATGTCCACCAGTACGTCAACGACAGTGGCCTGCAATTTTACACAGCCCCGTTCTGTGTCCATCGGATTCTGACACTGGACGAAACAGCCAAGTCACCACAACATCGGGCTCGATGTCAAAGCAAATCCGCCAGGGAATGATCAGGATGCTGGCACATTGGAGCACACAGCAACATTCATATTATATCTTGGATTCACCATGCTGAATGTTGCAAATGTTGGCAGTTATATGATGTTGATGAAACTCACGAATTGGATTCTGTTTTCACGTATGCCGCACGTCTTTGCAGGACACACGAGTTCATAGCTACTTCTAGCCCTGCTAGAGCGACTCTGTGAAACTTGACGGTCTAGCAGACGCAGGAAATGCCTTTGGCACCCTTTCAGCGTAGCTATGAAGAATGTTCGCGGAATGTATGTACACCGTACGTGTGGTTCCTTACCATTTGTCATTTGTCTTAACAAAACAAGTGATCTGCAAGGAGTCATCTGTTTTAAATCATTCTTCCGGACACCTCCACGTACTTTCCAAGTTCAAGTTTCATTTCAGCAAAACACAAAATGAGCACTACTGGAGGACCTCGGAACACCCACGACACAATCGGGAAGTGCGTTGCCTCTTCATCTGTGAAGGCCAAAAGAATCAAAAGCGATTTCTTCTCAGTGACGAACTTCGCTAGGGTCGCTTGGGTTTGTGAAATCCCAGCCTGTTGAACTCTGGCTTCAAGCTCCTTATGAATTTAACAAGGCCTTCCCCTGCCTACTAAAGCTGGATTAAAGCTCTTCTTCCCGCTGTTCTTGCTTCTTTCGCTGGCCCAGTACGCATGGTAGCCTGCAGAATCCAGTGTCCATGGGCGAACAAACACCTTTTGAGCAAAGCAATGCAAACAATGGCAACTTTTTCAACGACAAAGCAAATCTGTTGTGAGGCTGCGGCTATAGTTCTCTACCAGGTCGGCTTCCTTCTTGTGAGAAAGCATGATTACTGCCTGAACAACCGTCCACAGCGAAAAGCCATGCGCAACATTCTCCACAGACAAGTGTTGGTGAGCTCCGCACCGGCAGAACGTTAAGGGTCAGCTGGATGAGACAAAGCGTGATGAAAATGCTCAAAGTCCAGAGCGCCGGCTGGCACACAAATGCTCAGCAAATCAATGATTAACGATTCTAAATTGTTGAACCATAAATCCAACGTCTACAAAGCTCCAAAGCTCATAGACAGAGTTCCACAAGACCTATATAAAGAAAGACTTAAGCAAATGCAAGTGTTCACATGAATGCAGCAGTGTCACTAGTGCTTACCACTCTGAGGTGGGTGTGCCTGGAAGCGATAGTAGGCCTGCCAGTCTTTGATGTAGCCCATTGACCACAACACAACATTCAGCCAGGTCGTCGCCTCAGTTTCACTCGCTTGGCTATGGACGATGTCAAAGCAAATCGACACCTGAGACTGGCACAACACCTTCGAAGGTTCTAAACACGCTTCCAAATACAGTGTAGAGAAAGACCTCAATTCGACGAGGTTTTCCAATGAATGATTTCATGATTTCTTCTTGCAAGCACTCAAATACACGGTGCACTGGACATACTCTCCGATCTCTGCCTTAAATTTCAGTGATGATATGTATTCAATAGTTTTATCGTTTTGTACAGGACCGTCAGCCAAGTTCATTTCGACCAAAATGCGCGGAAAAAACGGTATTTGCAGTTAGCGTTTTGCACGGATCTGTCGCTCCTTTTTTCGGGTGCGAAACATAGACATGTTAACCTTGTTTGATTGAAATCCGCGGTCCAAACGGTAAAAGTGAAAGAACAAAATGTTTCCTGCATGGACTGTATCCGGGTAGTGTTTTTGTTGGATGTAAAGTAAAAAGAAGCATGCAACTGTTTTGAAAGGAAACCCTGAAATTTAGTTGTTGACGGCTTTCGAAGGCGCGGTTCACTGGGAGCAAATAGGTCTGTTTGACAGAACATCCCGGGCGCCACACTGTAATGCAAGATTTTAGATGGTTGTTCTGCGAATGGGACAACTTAGCTTTCACAGCTTTGAGATACCAAGGGCCAAGCTCCAAAAGAAAAGACCGTGACGCAAACGAGCAGGAGCACTGTTAGAAGCGGCGCTGCCAGCTTTTTCCTACAAAACTGCAGGTCAACGAACATACTGGTTATGCAGTATTGTTCATTGGTTCACCTCCTGCAATTGGATATGAAAGGCTGGGAGGCTTGCACAATCTGCGTGGCCGACAAGAGCTGTGGGAAGTGCAGCAGCAAATACTTCAGCATCCTGCATAGCCAATAAGCTACTAGGAACAAGTGCATCGCTACTAGGAGCAAGGGCCTTGCTAGTAGCAACAAGAAGCTATTAGTAACAAGAAGCTATTAGAAGCTATTAGAAGCCAAACTCGAAGAATCCGGGAGAACACACAATGATCAGCCGAGCAGCAAAGCATTGAAAAGGAACAGCGTGATGACAATGATAGTCTCAGTGCAGCAGTGTGTGCATTCAAACCGAAATCAGAAGGACTCTGAGACACTAGCCAACTTGCTGCGGTCCAGTTTGATTCGCAACCACAAATAGTCCTTGAATGTGGCAAATGCAAGAAACAACACTTTCGTTCTTTAGTATATAATAAGCATCACAATAACCCGAAAGAAAACCATTGCCAAGACTCATATAGCTCACTATCGCTGGTTCTGCCTGCCTTGGCCAAAATAAAACAGTGAGGAGAAGAGGCCCTGACATGTCATTGACAAGCCTGTCATTATGATGAGTGATGTCTTCAGCCGACCTCGAGTAGATTGCCTGTAAAGGTATCCTGAACCAACATCAGGCAGGAGGTCGCCAGGATAAGCAATGGAAGCATCCTCAGTCAGAACTTCTGCTCAGAATCTTGCAACTCTGTGTGTGTGCATAATTGAAAAGCAATCTGTCTTGATGTTCCCTTTGCAACAGCTGTACAAAGCCTGACAAAGAGGCAGCCAATTCTAAAGGTCCACGAGATTCTCTTTCTGTAAACTGCAAACCAGGAAGAGATGCAACAGGCTACCTACTAAGCACGGAGCAGGAACAAAAGCGACCAAATGGAACACTTGGAGCGTTCCTCAGGCTTTTGGATGGAGCTTCCAGCAAGGACGCATACAAAAGTGTAAGGTCCATTACCTCCTCAAAAGTGCACGCCGCCGGGCAATGAAGGATCCTTTGCAGGCTCAAAAACTGCACAATAACAAAGAAACTGTCGCAAATCTGCAAAGCGTGTGGGTCCACTGCCACTGTTCATACCGTGATCTAAAAATGTTTAAAGGAATTCAACTGCCAGCCAGCGGAAGGGCTTAAAGAGTGCAGTCATGCTGCGCCGCGCAATCTAATTGTGGGTCGCTGCTCTCGCTATGCTCTCACATCAGCCACTTTGCAGCAATATGCCACAGTGCATCTTAAAGTGCATAAGTCGATGCCACCCAGAAATGAAGAAAACCATGGAACAGTAAGGTTGTCACTTTGAGAGACTACCAAAAAGATCAGCACAATTTCTATACTCCACCCAACGACCGCTTTCGCTATATTGGTCATCATTGGCCTTAGTGTTGCTCCTCTTTGCGAAGGCATCTCCTGTGATATCTACTATTTACTGTGCATTATATATATATATATTCATCCGAAGTTCATCCTCCCATTCTTTCGCCCCTCTTTGTTAGTGCCACCTGCTGGCTGTACATAAGTTAATGGAACTAGAACCAATTGCCAGGTTTTCGCTCTTAGGGTTTAACCAATGGTCTTCAACTCCACACTGCACCGTTACCTCAGTGCTACTTCTGCAACTGCCACCATCGCTGCCAACACGACTATCAGCGCACCAACACGACGTCTGCTGCATAGAACCATGAAACCATATGTGCCAAATCAACAAACATCACCTTTGTTGGCTGAACATGCTGTGCTTGTCATGGGCCTCCCAATGTCGCAAGCCACACAAATCGCCCACAGCGACTACTACTAGCGATGGCCTCCAACCTACTAGCGATGGTCTCCAACCTACTAGCGAGGGCCTCCAACCTAATAGCGGTTTTTTTAAACATGTGCTCTTCCCTCATGAGAAGCAGCAACCACCATGTTGCCGCAGCCACATGTGAAGTTCAGAGTGAGTTGAATCGACCATCAGTCCTGGTCAGAGTACGGTTAAACTGTTAGTTGTTTTCTCTTCGGGATTTGTCCACTGGTGAAGCCAGCACCATCGCAGGTCTGTGTTCCCTTTTCGCTTAACTTTTTCGTGTTGCATATAGCTACTATAGTCACTATAGTCTCATACTGTTTCAAGTTCAGCGTCACATGTTGCAGAACCTTGAAGTGTTCAATTCGTGTAGTAGCAGAAAGGTTCGGGTTCTTCCAGAAGCAACCTTCACATGGTGCCCGGTGAACTGCTGACTACCACTACTCACTGCGCTGCTATTCACTCACTCTTTCCACACCCATGACCATCACTGTCACTTCTACAAGTACTCCGGTCATTGCTTGGGTGGAATTAGAACCAATACGAAAATCATGGCCAAGCAAATGTGGATTATTGACACAGAAGAGTCTCAAACGCGCCTTCTTATCTCCATCAGCAGCAAAATGACAGCCGAAGCACACGAAAGGAGCAAATAGACATGGCTCTCTACAGGTTCCTGGAAAGCAGCGGGCAAGTTTCCCTAAACATCTAGAAACCAAATCATTAGTGCGAGCGCTTCTTCGAAGAAGCGTGAGCTATCCTGCGTCCTGTCAGTAGTAGCTACTTGCAGGTAGTAGCTATCTCTCCCTACTAGCACCTCTAACTACTACCTACCTCACCTCTACCAAAAAATATCAAAGAACTTCGCTGCAGTCCAGATCCAACAAGAAGACGTCTTTGTGAATGGTAGTTACTATGCCTCAGAGTCACAATGTTTTTGTCACCATGTCTCTCTCCAATTCTCACCTTAGAGTTGCACCTCCAGAAAGGCGGTTCTCTGCAAGGAAGTGGAAGATGAAAATTGCATTGGTGGTGGCCCTCATCTTCACATCATCAGCTTCAATTCATGATGAAAATCATTGATTCAAAGCACAAACAAGTTCAATCGCATTTGTCTAACATCTGCAATTTCTGCTTTCAAATCTGGGAGCCACACCCATACACAACAGTCGTGACCTGCTGAGCTGAACCTTGAAATGTGAACGGACTGCCAGTACCTCAGTGAAGCTTCTTGAGTCTTGTTCAGCAAGTTGCACAGCTCTATTCCCTTAACCTGATTGTGCCAGCTTCCAAACCAACGTGAGATCACATCTCAGAACTCGACTGAGCGTGAAGCTCTCCAAAGATTGTCTGAAGGCCTCCCAAAAGAGGAGAAAGCAACAGCCTTCGGACGAAAATTGTTTTACATGTGCTTTTACCAGGCCTCAGTTCCCTTGCTAACATCGAGGAAGGACCGGCCACCGTCAAAGTAAGTGCCAATCTGTCACAAAGCGATTGCGACTTGCTGAGCTACCAATCCTCAAGCTTGTGTCTTCGGGCGTTGAAGGATTTCTGGGCAGTTTTCTCCCTTGGATAACTCAATCATTGTATCCCTTCACCCTGCCTTGCCATGGGCGTATGAAAAGACTTGAGAGTGCGTGAGCGATTGGAAGTAAGCCTGAAATGAATTCCAAGCGTAAGATTCTTAGCACAAACAGTTTGATTTGATGCGTGGCACATTGGCGACGTTGATGTCATACAGAGGGACGCAGTTCGGAACCTGTCCAAGCACAGTCTCACAGGCAGAGACTGGAAGAGGGGAAGCTTCAAGTGCCTCGTGCCCCAGCTCTTGACCCTTCCCCAAGATGTGCATCGCACGCAAGTTGGAACAATACCTTAGGCACAACTTGTTAAAGGAAAAAGTAGCCGGGTTTCGTGAAAAGTATGCTCTTGCTATGAAGACCACATGCTCTCTCTGTAGCTAGAATACATATCTATATATATATGTACACTTTCAGCGTCCAAAATGACTGAGCGCGAATCTTGAATTGTTCGGGTATGCAGGAGATGTCTGACGAAGCAGCCAAATGACAAATGACGACCATTGGAATTTTGGTGTCATGCATGAATATATCAAAACGTAAAGTGCTGCAAACTGGAAGAATGATTACACATTCCATGGAATGCCTCCAGAAGTCACTGTAGTAGCACTTGGCACTGAATTGCTACCTCGGACCATGTATGTACTGTTTCCATCTGTTTCCTGCATTCTCACACAACAATGTCAGTTCTCTACACATGCACATTTACGTCCGCGTAGTGCAGTCTTTTTAAGACTCGCCACCTGCTGCTGAAGTTGTCGTGCTCACCGCCTCTTGCGTCCGGACTCCCCTTCTGACCGAGTACCACAAATGCTCTGACAAAGGTCAAAGAAGCAACGTACAAGAGAAAGAGATTGCAAAAAGAAGGCAAGGCCCCCTTAAATTCTTTCTCATCTCTTCTTGCTTATATGTTGCCTTCTTTCTCTGACTCTGGAAGTGAGTTGAGTATTGAAACCAAAGAACTATTCAGAGGCACATTTAGACTATAGAATTGCGGGGCTAAATGAGGGCATCTGACTCGTCATTTGCATGTTCTTGTGACGCAACAAAAACATGTGTAGACTGTGTGAATATCCTGTGTCCATTTCCTACTTACGCAAAAGTCAAATCTCTCACTACAGTAAAAATTCCATCACATGACCCCCACAGCCACTACAGCGTCTGATACAATGCAAATGTTATTGTATTTGTTTGTTATTTACAGAGCTTGTGTTGCTTTCAGGAACAATTCTTGCAGCGTGCAGCCGGAAAGGTCTTTGAGCACGGCACGGTGGCCGCGGAGGCATTAGTGGTGTTGCTGCAAAACCTCGAAAAGTGAATCGCGAGAGCCAAATGTTTTGTCATTTTGAGAACCGATGCTTCTTTGCACTGCACACTCGGTGACCCACTGATAGGGAGAGCCCAGGCTGGTGGAAGTCTGCAGGGGAGCAAGTTTTGCAGGTAAGTGAGACACTCAAATGACATGCTGCCTGTGTGGCATCGAACCGGGTAGTCAACGTTTTCCTCAGTACTTGTCAATCAAGAAAAGCAAAAGTATACTCGCTGCCTGGTTACCTCCACCAGTTTTCCATGTCGTTTCAAGAGTGCCAAGAGCCCCAAGTGCGCCAGGTGTCAATATCTTGATGTGCAGCTCTGCCTCAAGTGGCCTCTAATCACTCTAATCTCGGATCCGAGCACAGACTCTAACAAAAGGACTGAGAGCTGAGTGCAAGCCAAGCCCAGCACCCCTCGTCAAGTAGCACTCTTTGCAATGGACCTGTTAGCCATTGCCAGTACCTGACACATGCAGCCAGTGCTGTCAACGCCTTTTCAGTGCTTGGTTGTATCAATCGGACTTCTGCGCACTGTTGCTCCGTGATGATGTCATTGAAGCTTGGTGTCACAGACCTCAGGTTAATCTTGCAGTCAATCTAAAACACATGATGTTCTGCCAGTGAACCTGGCAGGCGAAATGAGCATCCAACTGTAAGAAGCTTGAGGAATTATCTGCTTCCTGAGTGCGACTGTATTGGCTCAGTGAATTTAACTGAGGTGATGAGAACATGTTGAGGGCTTCCTGCAGTGCACGAGTGGAGTGGACTGCAGCCCAGCAGCTGTGAAGTTCGAGAAAAGAGTCTCTAATTTTTGAGATGCTAAGAGCAAGCCTCAGCAAGTTCTGGAAGCGTGTCGGGGTGTGTGAGTTAGATCTGTCTGACGAAGATCTGCACATATCTGCACCCATCTCACCCTGAGAACACCGCTAGGGCCCAACATTTGTGGCTGAACCAGAGCAACCAAGAATAAGACCTCCAAACAGCCGAAGGCGAAGGGCGAAGCAAGAAACGTTTCTCTTTCCATCGGTCCTGACAAACCACAAAGACCGTGAACTCCAAGAGTCGACACCTCAAAATGGAACGTGGCGCAGTTGTGGGTCAGGGAGAAGGCAGAAGCCAAGCAGCTGGCAACTTAGCTAGAAACTTAAGTAGCTAGTAAGCAACAGAAGCTCGGGAGAAGCCTAGACAAATAGCTGCAGGAACACAAGAGGAAGAGGCACGGAGACGAGGTAGGCACAACAGGAACGGAAGGAACTAAAGGGCGGGCTCAACCGGCCCCTTTGCGTGAACAAAACTTCAGATCCACCGCACAGGCCAGTTTTTTGTGAGATGGTGCTCTTTACATATGTTCCTTCATTTATGATGTCTATACACTAAAAACCTTAGTTTTAAGTCCAAAAGATCTGATAAGTTGTTTTGAAGGCATCGGCTGTTTCTTGTTCTCCTGCGACGCACAATGGTTCATCCAAACATCTTTGTGTACATGGATCACCGGGTCTATCTCCAAAAAGCGTAGGGTTCATACATTTCTGCTGATGTATGCAGATGGGGGGGACCAGTGTTGAAAAACAATTGTTGAAAACGGGTGTTGAACATAGAGAAAAAGGGTGTCTCAATACAAAATATACAGTACCTTTTGAAAGTTCCCTCGGTGTTTTTGGAACACCGTCTTCGGGATATGTATGAATGGCACGGGGTGGCTCAAGACCTGAATGTATGCAGAGGGGGGGGAGCGCACTCGCCTATACAAATCGTTTTTTGGTTTGTATGAACCGGGGGGACAGGGTCAAACAAAATCTCACAAAATGTATGAAGCAAAGGAAGGAGGGACAGGTCCAGAATCTAGGCCACATGTATGCACACCAGTTGGTACAGTGCTGCAATGGCAGCGGCAATGACGTTGGGGGGTGGGTTCCTGGTGGCTTTGGTTTTTTTTTGTTGTTACTATTTTGTCTTTGGTTCCAACCGCTCTCTGTGCCCGCTACCCCTTTGTGACTCCTGGTATATAAATTTCCCTGCTGATTCCTGTGGCTTGCGAGTTGGTTCATGTTTTCTTGTTGGCCTCTGGCAACATCACGGAACAGGGACAAATTTGACAAGGGACCAAGGATGGACCCCAATATATTCATACATTCTATTCTCTTCTTCAACAAAAGTATGCAGTGGGTAGGAATCCCTCAGGAAGGATACTTTGTTCAAGGGAAATGTATGGAGGGGGGGACATCATACAATCGTGTTATTGGCCAAGCTTCTGGGGAGAACGATGGAGAACGTGCGCGTATGCCCTGGTAGGCCATGGTTGTTTTGATGCGGAGGAGAGGCTTGTGATGACCAAGACGCTCACGAAGGCTTGCCAGGGTAATACCCAGAGATCGCCCAATCTGCTCCAGATCTTTGGAACCCAATCCCAAAGCTCCCAGGCCGGCAAAGACACAGCCACACAGGCGGCAATCACCACAGTCGGCCATGATACCCAGCCGGACAAGCAGGCAACAGCAGTCACCACAGGCCATGAACCCCAGCCACATGAGGTGACACCGACAAGAACAGGAAGCACAGCAAGTCTGTCACCACCTGCTCCTAAGAAGCTCCGGTTCTCGACAACCCCTGAGGCATGTGCAATGCCAAATGATCTGAACTTGACAGGACCACCTGCCAGCTCTCCTGGCTCTGAAGGTGCTACGAGCACCGAGAGTGCTGAAGAAGAACTCCAGGAGCACGACCCCGTGACGGTGGACTACTTCTGAAAGCCAGCAGAGTGAGCGACGGCACTAGGTCTCAACCAGCCAAAAGGGCACAGCTCAGGCAACTTTAGAAGGGAAAAAATACCTACATACATACAGTTACATACAGTTACATACATATATAGTGATTCACCCGACACCATGCAACATGTATTGAAAATAGAGGCCGGTTAAGCCCCCGCAAGCACAAACATGTTCAGGCCTCGTGTCTGCCCGCTTGCGACGCTTCTTTTCCTCGACAAGAATCAAAGAGTTCCATCTTTGGTTTTTGCGAAAACTACACTGCTTACTCGTGCCTCTTCAACAAAACATGTAGTTAGTTGTGCAGACAATCCAATGTCTCGCCGCAGAACAAAATATTCTATCCCAACACGCTGTCCACATTCTGGCCTGGCCCTGTTGCATTAGGTCGTTCAAAGACGGGATAACATCCATGTTAATCTTTGCAGCCTGACACACATAGCACTCAGTTATAATACTCTCATATCCTTTGATAATAAACCTTCGTTCGAACCTCTCCATCTTCACCTCCGCGCTTCTTTCTGGCATTTTCAAGCTCCTTTGCAAAGGGCTGTGCACCCAAGAAACACGTGATAAAACACAGGGCAACACATCGTTTTTCTCCAGACTGCAGGCGTCAGTTATTTTGCAAGTTCCCCATAGAACTGGCAAGTTTCCCCATGTGTGTGAAACCTTCCTTGGTCGGAATCCGGGCGAGTCTTAATCTGCAACTGGAAATAAGGGATGAACAAGACAACCCTCCGTCTCCTTCTCCAACTGTCGCTCGTTAAAAGTAAAGTCCTCGGTTTGAAGACTGCTTTGCAAAAGATAGACCGGTCTGCAAAATCCGCCCGCACCGAAGGTGCTGAGGCGTTGTGTCGGCTCCGGTGGACTGGAAGATTAGCTGCTAGATAGCATAGTTTGAGCTTTAGCTTGGGGGGAGGCACGCTTTTGCTCTAGAATATTTTGTTTTTCCAGCTTTTAAAAATTTGATATATAATTATTGACCTCGTGCGTACGATTGGTGTGGATTCGGAGCTAGGCATTGGCGATGTCGGTTACGCAGCCCCAGGGATACTGCATTATTGACATCGTGGGTGTGTTCGTCAAGGCGTCCTGCTCGACAGAGCTAATTTTTTGAACTGACCACCCGTCTTTCCGTCTTTCCCTCACGCTACACTTCTTCACGCTTTGAGCCCATGAACTATCCGACCCAATACTCCACCAGTCTACTCGACTCCGACAACCTCCGTGCGGGCGGCTTCGACCGCGAAGCGGTGTGAATATATAAGCTTACTTCAAGTCCCCCCGCTTCCCATTTTTCTCCTTTCGGCCTCACAGGAAATGGGATGCAAAGGCCAAACAAACATCTTGACGAAATGAAGCCTGTTCAAGTCTTCCTTGCTCAGCACTGTGCTAGCACCTGAACAACCATTGCCATGCAATGCAAAAAAAAACACACACATCTCTCGGGTACTTAGCACCAAATGCCAGAATTTGGACTTTCAATGCTTTCAGGACTATTCAAGGCTCCGGCGGACAAGGGTCAAACAATAGTTCCGGCCTGCAAGTAGGGAAGGCCGCAGTAAATTGTGAGTCACATAAAGCAAGACTTCCGCATGGTTGAGCTAAGAAGGGATGAATGAAAGGTTGCCTCGGAAAAGGATAGATCATTCGCCTGCAGTCTGCTGAAACCTCTGCTGAAACCTGATGAGGATGAGGATGGAGCAGGAGAGGAGAGGGGAGAGAAGAGGAGAGAGGAGGAGAGAGGACAAGAGGGGAGAAGAGAGAAGAGAGGAGAAAAGGGATGAGAAAAGAAAGAGCGCGCAAAAGATAGAAAACAGGAGGGAGAGATGAAAACGAAAAGAAAGAAAGAAAGAAAGAAGGAAAGAAAAAGGACAGAAAGAAGAAAAGAAAGAAAGAAAGAAGGAAAGACGGACTGACGGAGAAAAGAGAAAGAGAAAGAGAGAGAGAGAGAAGGAGGAGAAGAGACGAAAGGGAAGACAGAAGAGAGAGAGAGAGAGAGACAAGTGAGAGAGTGGGAGAGAGAGGGGGAAGCGAAACAAAGGAAAAGGGGACACAAAAAGAAAAAGAGAAGAATGAGGGGAGACAGAAAAACGAGAGGCAAAACCAAGAAGAGAGGAGATACAGAGAGAGACGCGAGCGACAAAGCAAGGAGGCAAGGCAGGTGAGGGAGGAGGGGAGGCAGGGGAGGGTGTTGCTGAGCGACTCTTGCCTGATGTAGTAGGAAAAGGCATTACTAGCAACAAGTGCATCGCTACTAGTAACAAGGGCATTACTACTAGTCACAAGAACCTACTAGTTGCTAGTAGCGATGCACTTGGACTAAAACTGCCACTCGCGGACTCCGCAGAGTTGGGGGCCTATATGTATTGTAGAGAAAAACAAGCACGAATGACCAGTGAATCGGGAGAGATTGGACAATGCTTGTACTTCTGGTCTTAGGTCTGGAAGCTTGGGAACATTCAACATGCTCATCATACTTATATACAAATCACTGATTGGTTGATGCCTTTCACCATCCAAAGATCCCTCTCTTTCTGTTCGCCTGACAGACAAGATGGAGCAAAGTCACTCACACAACATGACCCAAGGCAAAAAAGGTCTTCGACATGCCTGGCGGCGCTCCCTCATCTGGCACCTCATGTGCAAGCCAACAAACGCTGCTTGTGATGTAGGCTACAGCAGCTGCAGCTCAGTGCCACGCCAGGGCAGAAGAACTCGAGCTTTGCAAACTCCTTTTGCTACCCGAGGTTTCAACACATGAAGCAAGCTTCTTTCTCGGGTAGGATAGCTAGTAGAAAGGGGTAACTACTAAGCTTAAGAAGCTACTAGCAGCTCGGATGCAAGAAAGCTTGGCGGGGGGAGCTTCCTTGAAGACACCCTTCATTTGGTTCCTAGCTTTTTTGAGAAACTCAACTTTGAAGCTGTCCTGAGATGAGGATTTGTTGGTGGCACCTTGGAACTTCTGTGAAGCAATGCTGCAAGAAAAACAAAGCAACTAAGCTGCTCTAAGAAGTAGCTGAGCCACCGGAGGGAGGACGATGTCCACTAGTCTCATATGATCAAGCCTGATACAAACCAAGTCCAACTGCAACAATTGGTAACGAGTCATGCAAGTGCTATACAGGTGCTCTAGCATCACTTGAGAGCATGACACGATGCGGCCATCGCCGTCCAGGAAGAATACTTTGTCAGGGTCCAAGCCTCATCTGTTTAGCACTCGAAAAGGGCGTGTCAGACTGTCGAACAAAGCGATTGAGACAAGCTGCCCCAGTACTTTGCAGCTTGTTTCCCCAAGCTTTCAACCTCGGTGCAAGGCCGCTCCTTTACATACGCAAACCGTTCTTTTCTGCTGTCCAGCATTTTGCACTTGAGAGAGGAGGGGGTGAACGAAAGGTAGCAGGCAATCACAAGCAACCCTGGTAAAAGTCCATGACGGCGTGAACCGGTGCAGGGGGGATTTGACCCCCCGACGAACAGAATCAACTCTTACAGGACCAAATTCAATGCACAATCCCAACTCCTGATTGTAATACATTTTTGCTAAAGCAAGGAGAACTCAGGTAGCTCAAGCTACCTTTCGTGATTACTTTGCAAGCTGGACACTCCCGAGGAAAGCTCGAAACAAATGAGGCTCAAGCCTTCTCGTTCAAATGGATCAGAAACTTGGCATCTCTGGAGCCTGCTAGCGGAATGCCTACTGCTGTGGTCCAATTTCGATGCCTCTTTATTTGCAAGCATTGGTCACTCGTCCTGCTCCTTCACCATTGATGTGAAGGTTGAAGCCCGTAGTTTCTGTGCCAGTGAGAAAATGTACATCGACCATCATCTGCTCATCCTGCGCCAAGAAGAATTGAGTCGAACCACTGGAGGACAGTGCCTAACAAAATCTCAATTGCATATGGTGGGGGAAAGTGAATACCACCCCAAAGTGAAACTTGAGTGGCGAAGTGGAAAGATGTGCAAAGTGGCAACAACTGCTTTGTATCAACTTCATTAATTGCATGTCTTTCATACCGATTACATGCCACCAATACATACCTGTTATACTACATCAATATCCTCGCGTCACTTTTTGAGTCTCGAGTCCTCGACTTTCGGCCTTTTGCGCAGGAAGCGATCGATGGTCTCTTTTGTGACCTCAAAAAAATAGGAAGTGAACGCACAGAACTTCGTCCATGATCTTCATGTTTTTCCTAAAAATCTAGTGCAAGCGCTTCTTCAAAGAAGCTCCCGCCTGCCCTCAGGCAAGGGAGCTTCCTTGAAGAAGCGTGAGCTATTTGGAGCAAACTTAGCCCTTGTTTAATTATAGTAGGTAGTCCAGGTAGTAGGGGCGGCCGAGCACCCTTTAAAAGAAAAAGTGGGAAGCTGGAGGAGAAAGAAATGGGATGTGGAGCAGGCTGCTCCGAGGATCGAACGCTCAGAATGCGAAACTTCTGATCTGTGTCCAGCGTTACTCTTTGCTGTGACCTCCCATGCACAGCTTGCAAAGTGAAATTACAGGAGCTGAAATAGCTTTTCTTGCTGCAAGTGCAATGAGAGACTGGACTGACGCAGACTGCAACTACAACCAAGCCCAAAGGTTTTCTCTCTCTGACACAGCACTTTCCTCATGCGTTGCTTTCCGCGTCGCCATGTTTCTCCGCACCTTAACTCATCCAGGTGCTGCCTTTCCTGTGCATATTCATCGTTGCCTTGGGTTAGTCAAGTCACAAGTCCATTCTTGCAGTGCTGCGCATGGGCTACTGCATAAAACGGTCCAAAAGTTTGTTACAACAAAAATAAAGGAAAACCAAAATCGACTAGAAAAAATGCAAAAGAAAACGGAAATTACAAAACCAATATAGAACTATATATTTTGCAGTATAATGAATACAAAGCGCGGCAGCCTTTGTGCAAAATGCATTTGGGCATGACAACAGCGTGACTTGGGCTGCAGCATTCTTTCAGCTTGTTCTGCAACTCCAGCATTTCGAATTGCTCCTTCAAAAACAACGGTGATCCTTGGAGCAAAGCTTTATTTCAACCTGTTGAACCCCCAACTCCGGCCGCATCATTTGCTTTCTTAGTTCTCCTTCTGCAGCGCTTTGTTCAGTTCAACCTACGTCACTGGTACAAAACGCCTCAGAAACAATTTTTGTTCAACAAACGCAACGCCTCTTCCTTTTTCATTCTCCTTTGTTGATCCTGTCACACCAAACGAACAACCGTCCAAACAGCGGTCAGCAATGCCCGGAAAGCACCAAAAGCTTGGTTGCCAACCTGAAGCTGTTCGGCTTTTGTAATTCGCTCAAGAGGCTTCCCGAACTCATCAAAGCCTTCCACCTGGCTGAATAACAAAAACCCTGCGTTGAAGCAATCATGATTTACCATCACCTTCAAGCTTTCGATCCTTTTGTGATCCTCTTCGCCTTGATCCAAATCAGGACAGGACTGCCCATTCTTTCCTGCTTTCCATTTCCATGGCGCAAGAGCTAAGGGGGAACCAAATCCCCTGCACAAAGTCTAGGAAATTAGTCATCTAGAACGATTGCATTTCACTCTATCACACAAGGTTTTGTCATTTAGGCCTGACGGCGTGCTAATGACGGCCCATCCTTTTTAGATTGTTCGGAGGCACAAGCATAGTTGTCATGCACTGCACTTACTAAACAGTGGCAAAGATCATTTATGAAAGAAGGATTGCTCACACTCTTGAAGAATCCAATTCAGCTGTGTTCGCTAAAAGCCATGTCACTGGAGTGAGCCAAATTGCTTTGCTGAAGTCAGCTACTGTAGCTAATCATTGGCTGAACTGCAGGATGAGGGATGCTGACCAGCTGAAATTCAATGTGTCCAGCAATACTTCCCAAAGGGTTCTATACCTTCGGATTAGCACTGCCTGTAGATGATGAGAGCTCCCACCAGGATGTCCCACCTCAGCTTCCACCTTAGAAGATGATTGCAAACATTGCAAGACTTGGCCGACTAGAGTCACGAGAGGGCTCCGTACCTTTTGCTAATTGCGATTCCGAATGCGCAAAATGAGAAAGTGTCTGAACACGTTCCGTACCACCCCGCTTTGATGAAACGACAAAAAGGCTCAAAAGCTGCCGCTGATCAACCCACAATGAATCAAAAAAGCGTTCCCAAACACCTGGGAGGGAGTGAGTTATATATATCAGTTCAAAAAAAAACGTAAAGAGCTGTATAACAAACACGGAAATCGTTGTGGGGAACGAGGATGTCAAAAAGGAATGCGTGTTCTGTGACCCAAAAGAAAACACAGTGATTCCCAATCAATGGTTGTTGCCTGCTAACATTGCTACACATATGCTTAGCGCCCTGCCAAAAATTTGGAGGTATGATGTATCGCGCCAGCAGGCAGCCCTGACATTTGAAAGCAACACTACAGGCCTTGTTCAAAACGATTTCACTTCAACCTCAGTTTCTTCGGTCAGCTCAATTTCCTTGGTAAGCGCATTCATCCTGCCAGTCGTGCTGCAAAGAGCTTTGCTCAAGTTCACTGGATGTAAGCAAACGGCTAAGTTCCACTTGGATTCCAAATTTGGTCTTGCCTTCGAGTGGAGAGAAGTACTGGATAAGCCGAGTTTCTGGAGGATTTGGTTCCTGACAAGCACAGGCACTTCATCAGGTTCACTGTTTAATGTGCCAGTCTGACTGTGCGCGCAGGTGTTAATTGTGTTCATGTCTTTCTTCCTTGTCATTTCAGTGTGGCAGGAGGTGGTGAAGTTTTGATGGTGAGCTCGAAGTCATCCCCCGACCTGCAGAAGTCAAACTTCCCAGTGTTCTGGAAGTTAGCCGCTTCTTTGCCTGACATGGGAGGTGAAAGTGGTTCAATGGTTCAAAACAAACTGTGCAAAGAGCTAAGCAAAGGAAACGGACAAGGAAGTTGTGGAAAGATCCCAACTTTGGTGTGCCAGCTGGTTTATGCAGACCCAAACGTCAACGTTGAGTCAAGCTCATGAAACGCCAAACGGAGCTTCATGATCTATATAGGTGGCTGAGCAAGAACTGACTGGGAAGTCACATCCCGCAGTCTTCAGTGTCGGTTTCCGGCACTCCTTCAGGTAAACATTCCAAACCCTGCAACGATTTGCCGTTGTTGGATGTTGTGACGGTTACGTGCTGTGTGAGGTTTGGTGATATGGCAAAGGGCCAGGCACAACCCCAACAACGCGTCTATATAGTTACGTCTTGACTGCTGCTGCATTCCCCCAACCTACGCCATGTTCACCACTCCCCACAAGACTCTGCACTAGCATGCCCCACCTACAGTTCCTGTGACATGTCAAAAACTGCTGCCACAAGACTGCACCACCTTTGAAAGGCCATCCCATGTCTCATGGCCGAAGCACAGGAGCAGCGGCTCAACTTCAATCAGCAATCACACTTTTAACGGCTAGTTTTTTTAATCATCAAAACCAAAAACCAACAGAAAAGTGCAGGCGCAGCAGGCACTTCTGCATGTTGGTTGAATTTCTTGTGGGTCGTACCCAAATGCAAAAATTAAAAGCAGGACTGGGATGGCACCCAGAACGCCACCAGCACCATCCTGCAACCAGTGAAAAGTGCAGTGGACTGCAAACCAATGTGAGCCTTCGCAAAGTTCATTGCTATCCTACTGAGCGGCCACTTTGGCCTTATTGTCCTCGGCACGCGGCCAGCGATGCTAGCGCGGGTGAGGCTGGTAGCCACCTTGAGGCTGGCTCTCTAACCAGCCAAACCTGGGCAAGGAGGATGTGTGGTGGTTCCAATTTCAACTTTTGCCTGAGGGCCCGCTGAAGGCCAATCCGGGCGCCAACATCCCCGCTCTGGAGATGCTGGGACCCTTGCTACTTGCGTCTTTTTTGATTGCCAAAAGTAAGCGGCAACTAGGAAGATGCCTACTGCTCTCGCTCCTGGATTCGCCCCATAACGCTCTCAAGGTCCTCCAGAGTGTTACGCTTTTCGCCATTTTGGCTGGATGACCAAGGTGGCCATGCAGGTTCGGGCGTTGCTTTGGTCTTGGATTTGCCCTTGCCCTTCCCTTTGGGCTGTTGTTTCCATTGGCGCTGGGTCGGGGACTTCCCCCCTCCCTTGGCGCTGGAACCTCCACTTTGGGTGGGTTGAAAGGATTACAATCATTCACACAATTCATCAGGGTCCTGCTTGGTAGCATTGAATTGAGAGCACTGGGAAAAGCCTGCGTGCACATGACCAGGGTGTTCCGGGACAAGGCGCAAGCGCTCGAGCTGGGTTGTGACGGGGGCGACAATGTAGCCGCAGCCGCTGGCTCGCCGGAAGCCGCAGTAGGCGAAGAAGGCGACATAGCCCCGTTTTCAAGGCCACAGGCGCCTGCACCGTCAGGAGCAGGCGCGTCTACATGCAGGGCTGTCGTGGTCTCATTCAACTCTGTCTCGCATTTGGCAAAGTCCGCGTGGGTCACGGACTTGGCGTCATCAACTTCTTGTCGTAAGTCGCACACTTCCATGTTTTTAAAACGTACCCAAAACGCAGGCGATTTGCTCACCCACGATGAAAAAACGCACGGTTGCGACAAGCCGTGTTACCATGTGTTTATAGAATAGAGACCCTTGGCAAATTTTGTAGGTCAACATATACGGTGAGCTGAAGTTGTCGGTTCCTTGTGCCACATGGCTGCTGCTGTATTGTATGAGGACACATATGATGCATTCATTATTCGTCACATCATCAGTACATTGCCCAGCTCAACCCAACTGCATGGGTACAAGGTTCTAGCGGCTGGCGTTGATTTGATTCCTTCTATCTTTTCCGGAACTGGTGATGTGATTTAAAAACCCCTCCATGAGATAGCAGAATCCCTAGCATTCTTTATTAAGTTCAGAATAGATTGTGTGACATGCTGCCGCAGAACTCGCAGTGCCATAAAGATAAAGGAACAAATCAATACTTGCAGAAAACTGAAAAGTTCCATCCTAGCTACATCCGAAGGTTCGTGTGATAGCTTCTCAGCTTCTGGGGCCACGACCGCATTGGAAGGAGTCAAAGGCGGAGATGGCAGCTCGATGGAAGGGCCTTAGCCACTTGATGACTGAACGATGGCAGCTCGTGTTTGTCGGGCCTTGAAGCAACTGGACAAACCAAAATTAAACGGGATTTAAAATTCTAAGCGTTGCTTTTCACTGGGGGTGGTAGGCCATGAAGAAGCTTGTTACTGGTTTTGAGACTGCAACGCGCTTTCCTGATGCCAGGCTCCGAGTTCATCTCCTCTTTTGTGTCCCTGAGTCTCTGAGAGAGGCGTTCTGGGCAGCAAAATTGGAATTAAAATATTTGCACTTGGGTTGAGGCGAACTGGCCAATCGAAGGAGCGCAAGCCTCATCACGTTACATACATCTGGAAAACATCTTGACAGTGTCCTGAAACCCAGAGCTACAGACGGTATAGGAACTGCTCGATCGACACTCAGAACAACTGGTGGCAGTTCTTCAGCTCCAGTGGCCACCTCTCACAAAATGTGTGAATTGTAATTACTGCGCAAAACTTGAATGATATGCTGATAATGCCGGGGTTCAAAGACTTGAGATTTGAATCACACAATTGACAATTGAGGTTCGGACTCCTCGAAGTAAAACCAAAGACTGGCAAAGATGACAACAAGATTCCAAAGGTGCACTGAGTTCAATCAAGGTCTTTAGAAAAAACGTTCAAGTAAAGGTAAAGCGCATTCAGTTCAATCATTCATCCGACCGGATTGTTTGCTTTCCCAGCAATCCCTGTTTCGATTCAGGAAGGTTTTGGACGCAAGGAGAAAGGAACTTTCCTTCACCCGTCCAGCTGCAGCTAGACCAGTATCTTTTTAAACCCACCCAGACTGGGAGACTTCTATTTGCACTGCTCAATCTTGGCTGAAAGGACTGTATCCAGAGCTTCCGAAAAAATGTGCTTGCTTTGTATCTTCAGGTTCCATCCGACTGTGTACGTCATGGGCCTTTTGTTCTGCCAAAACAGTAAGGTGCTTCTAGAGGCCTTCCCGGAGAAATGTCAAACAGTGTTGAGGCAGTAGTCAACAGCGAAGAAACCATTACTTTGTGTTGTTTGGAGTGGCTTGTATACGTGTGACGAGGGCCACAACTGTTTCTCTTGCCAGTGACGAACCGTCTTCAATTCTTGGTGCTTAGACTGTAACTTTGAACATGAAGTCTGTTGGTCCGCCTTAAAATACTTTCTACTGAGGGAAACTTTCTATCGACTCAGTCGAGAAACCAACTAGAGCCTGGAAGTTTTTGATGTATTTTCCTCATCTCTTTAGTGCTGCCCATGTTGCTCATGACTTGCATAGGAGTGGCTGACGCTGGCGCTGGCAAAGTTTGTTATTGCATTCTTTATCAACAACATGACATAGTATTATTATGTAGGATAAAGAGTTTCCAAAGCACCAAAGGCAAAAACTGTGCATCAAGAATCGTGTGCCCCAGAGCGTCCTGCCTTTGCATCTCGTTCATCAAATGGATTGGTTCTGAGAGGTGAGCTCAACACCTAGCAGCTATAGCAGCTAGCATGAATCTGATCTTGCATTTTTTTTGAAGCGCTAATGCTCTGAAGCTAGCAACAGTAAATCTTCAAGCCTTAACCATCTCTGCTTTGGCTTTCTCCTGAAACACTCCCCGACAATGAACCCATAGCAATCCACAAAGGAGCCTTTGCACACGAATACGACGCCAGTCCTCGTTAGCTTCCACTCGAGCCATTGCTTCCGGAAACCGAAGCAGGACATCAGCAAGACAATCCTTGGAACTCGGCAACTCGACACGAACTGCGCAACTGCAGAAAGCTATGCTGTACGAAAGCTATGCTATGCGAAGGCTGTGCTGCGCTCCTTGTTGATCGCAAGCACGTCCGTTCTGCTGCTTAAGCCACGCACCTTGTCGAAGCAGGAGCATGTCCAGTGTCCAGGTCTGTGTGTGCGCGGTCGGCAACTGGAGTGTTCGGGCTTCCGGACCATGACTGGAGCAGCCACGACATGACCGATCAAATCAGAACTGCGATAGAGACCACAGAGAACCTCCACAAGATGTGGTCGCTGTCACTCTCATCTCATCCAGGATCCAGGCCTCTTGTTCTTCCACTGACTCCTCAGACAACGTCTCCTGCACAAGCTAGCAAACCCTAATCTCTCCTGATTCTTTGATTGTTGACTCATCGACTCGCCACCATCACTCCTCCAAAGGACTGCTCATTTCGCTTCGTTTCAAGCGCTGGTGAGCCTCAGTTGAAAAGAAAAGAAAAACTGAAAAGCGGGATGCGGACCTTTTCGAGGTAATCTCGGGCCTATACATTTGCGGTTTGTGCGTGTCATCCTTATGCAGTTCATGCATGAGTGGATGTCCTTATGTTTCCTCCATACATTCTATCACGCCCTCTCCACTCAAGCATTTACTGCACATGGATGTGCCCTCTGCCTGTGCAAAATGTGGCAGTTAGGGCTGAAGTGGATTTTGATGCGGTTTCCCTTGACTGTCCTGTACATCAGTCTCTCGCGCATCAGTCTCTGACCATGTTGGTCTGAAATTTGAAATTGTCGGAAAATGTCGTTCCGCTGCTGCCTGAGGTCTTTTGCTTGCTCTTCCAACTCAATCACATACTCTTCCAGTCGAATCACCTCGGCTTGCAGCTCTTCTGTTTGTTTCTTGTAGTTCTGGATCACTTCGGCTTCTAGCCATTCCGTGGCTTGGGTGCACTTCTCTTCCATCGTCTTTTCTTCATCCTCCTTGTAGTTCACATACTCCGTGATCATGGTCTTGATGACCTCATTCATGAAGTCCAAGCGCTTCTTCAGTGCACGCTGTACAAGACCATGCCGCAGCCAATGCACCAAGCTCAAGGCCCCGATCAAAGCCAGTGAGCAAAATGCCCACCAACTCCATTCACCTTCCATTTCATCATCCTTTCCATTCACTCTTGAACCTGCCGCCATTTCCATGTTGGCCATCATCATCAGCAGGCCGATGTGTAGGTCCTTCTTTCCTTTCACGACTTTCTTCATTCCTCGTTTCATCTGCTCTCGATGCTCCATCTCCTGGAACTCCTCTCTTCCAATCTTGTCTCCTGAGCTGTCCACCATCTTCAACATGTAGAGCAGCCCAAAGAGCCTTCTTCGCGTCAATGACTTCGTCCCGATGTCTGCTGAGTTGATCTCGGTGGGAATGGCGCTCACCGCCAAGACCTTCTCTTTCTCCTTCTGTTGGATCCAAAGGAGGGCGGCATCTAAATGCCTCACACGGCCAATCCCCTGTCGTTGGGCCAATCCCCTGTCGTTGGACCATGGCTCGTGCTGCAGAGCTGTCGCTCCTCACTTTCATCTCGAGCTCCTCCTTGGTCATCTCCATCCATAGGTGGCGAACAAGTAGCCCATCTGAGCAGCCACCTACCATTGCCACGAACTCTGATTCTCCCGACGACAGGGAGATGCTCTTCTGGCCCCTGACTCGGGACTCCATCAAGTTGCCGTCCAGGAACACCTGAAAGGACGCGGTGCTTTTCCTGTCGTTCTTGTTGCCAGCATAGTCGGCATCGGTCACGATCTCCAGCAGATGCAACTGCTTGTCTTCCACCTCATCAATCTCCCTGGTGTCCATGACCGATTGTCCTTTTACTCTTGCGCTGAGCCGGATGCCAAATCCCTCGGTGCCCTGGAGGTAGGAGCATACATGCCATGCTGTCTTCCATGCTTGCTGGGTTGGCTTTGCCATGTATCGCGCCAAGCTTTGAATTGCAAACTGGGCATCAGGTCTTTCTCCAGCCATGTACATCAGCCTTCCGACCACACTTCTGAGCTTTGTGATCTCTGCACCTTGGAGTTCTTCACTTGTGTCCTTCTTGGTGTTCTGCTCCAAAGGTGTCTTGCGGTAGGCTTTCTTGAAGACATCAACATCCTTTGAGATGCTTTCATACTGCTTGTAGTCGCACCGGATGTCACATTGTTCTTCCAGCAGCTTGAACTCGCGCTTCAGGTAGTGAAACCTTTCTCCCATGCGGAAGGGTCCTTTGGCCTCCACATTCCATTTCATCTTCTCCTGCAGGAAGTTGACAAAGTCCATCAGCGCTCCTTCTCTGCCTACCATGAACACATCGTCCACACGCACCGTGATGTAGATCTCTCGGTGCTTCATGAGAAGCGTGGGCTGCATGATGTTCTGGCTGAGTCCAAAGCCTTTGCCGTGTCGGCAAACAAGTTGAACCATTGTGAGACAGCTGTTCTCTGGCCAGGCAAGCACCTGATCAGGCGGTAGATCTTGCCATCAAGCTCAACAAAGGCTCCCTCCTCTTTCGGTTGCTCAGCCATGGGGAATGCATCTTTGATGTCCAGGGTCATTGCTGTGAACTCCTTGAAGACATTCAACATCAGGTGGATGAGGAGTTTTGGCACTACGAGCATTGATGTGGGTGCAAATGTCTGCTTGAGGTCCACGCTGTTCTTGAACTGCCGCGCCACCACCTGAACCATCCTCCTTGTTCCACCCGATGCTTCCAGCAGACCACAAACTTCGTTGAGATGATGTATCCTCCTGAGCTCTGAACATCATCTTCATTTGCCTCCTCCATCACTGGAATCTTCTTGAGTCGGCTCACTTCATTTTCCCTGGCCTCCTTGTCCATCAGCATCAAATGCTCATCACTGGTGATCGGTGGCTCATCTGCTTCATCTGGAGCGTAGAGCAACTCCTCAGTGAGTTCTTCTGGAATCCATTCGTCTCCCATCTCCTCATCTCCGTGGGCTTCAATGGCTTGCACACCAGCGTACTGAGGAGGATACAACCTTGGGATCTTACTTGGTGACGTTGGGATTGTCCTGTCATCTTCAACAGCTTCTCTCTCCCTCACAATCCCAGATGGTTGGTTAGCATCCTCACCTCCTTCTATCTTCTGCTTCTTTTCGCCCTCTTCTTCATCACCTTCATTTTCACGCTTGTCATGGGCTCTTCGAGGTGATGTCTCCATATCAACTCTCTTTGCCTCTGCGCCTTCCTCCTCATGTTCACCTGCTCTCTTCATCCTGGGTGTTGTCGAGGTTGGTGCAGGTGTCACTGGCGCCGCAGTTGGCAGGCTAGGCATACCCGGAGTCGTAGGTTGAGCCTTCGATCCAGGTGCTGGAGTGACAACTCCTGCTGCAACCGCCTCGGTGACTGCCCTCATCTCTTCCTCTGTAGCCTCCATCTCCAGAGTTGGTTGTCTGTATCGTTGGGCTTGTCCACCATGTTTCATCATGACGCCTTGAGGCGAATAGCTCCACGGGAGACCCTTGGCTATGACCATGTCTGTGGCTACGAAACTCTCCTCCATGGCCAGCCTGTCCCTCGGGGGTCAGAATGACATGGGCGTCGTTCCATTGGTTCTTTCCAACCCAAACTCCTCTATGGAAGATGTCATTCCCTTTGTATTGAGTCAGCTTGCGAAACATCACACTCTCTCCAAACAATGCAAGCTTCCCCCGGTAGCTGTGTCCTGTTGCCAACTCGTAGCTTGCGCGCCCAATTTTGTCCAGGACTCGAAACCTGTTGACCAGGAATGAAGCATAGCGGAATGACCAAGGATACATGTGGAAGCTGCCGGCTATCTGAATGAATGCTTTGCCCTCTGCAAATGATCGAAGACAGTTTGCCAGCTTTCGTACTGTTTGTACTCCACGTTCTGCTTGGCCATTTGACTCGCGCTGTCCGCTGCCTGTCAACCTGATCTCGCAAGGCAGTCCCATCACCGTCCTGACTTGCTGCACAGTCCTGAGCACCTGTCGCATCGCCCTCTCTGAATCACCCTGGAACACACATGGATCTCTCGAAGAATTTTCCAGGGAGAACCTGATGACCTCCTCCACGACGGTCTTCAAGCTTGCAGATCCTTTCGAGGGTATTGGCACGACGTGGATTGCCTTCGTTTCCGATGAGGTCATGATGAGGCATGTCCCATACTGGTCTGACCTCTCTGCGACCTTGTCAGGTGGCTTCTCATCCAATCGCCTGTCCTCACCGGTGTAGGTGAAGAAGAAGAAGTCCAGCTGGATCACATTTCGTCCCAGGTCAGGTTTCTCCTCTCTCAGCTCGCGCTTGTCCTCTTTAGCTCGGCTAGCGACGCAAGCTTGGCACCATGCTGCATAGGGGGTGTGGGTCACAAAGTGTGCCTCTTGATCCTTCAAAGATGGTAGCTTTGGCTGTCCCAGGGTCATGGGCTTTCGCTGCTGCTCTTGGAACAACTTGTTGGCGATGGAAAGCTTCAGCTTGTTCTCGATGTTGATCTTGAAAGCCAACAGTCTGTCGAGCAGCCTTCGTTTACTGCCTGTGTATGGCAGCTCGCGTTCCTTGCAAGCCATTTGTAGCTCCTTCGCCGACATCTTCTCGGTGTACATCACTTCATCTAGTTCAATCTCATCTGGCCTGTCAGCCACCACCATCTTCTCGATGTCTTGAGCCTCCAGCTGCATTTCCAACTCCTCCTCACCTTCTCTCTCGTCCTCTGACCAATCCAGTCTTCCTCGAGGCTCTCTCCTTCTCTCTTCAGGATATGGCCTGATGGGAGCCTCGGAGTTCATCTCCATCTCTGAGGGTGCGAAAAAGCTCAACGTCCTCAGGGGTCCTCCTGTCCCCAATCTCCTGAATGCCGTGGGCCCCAACTCCACGTAGTTGCCGATGTTCTCTACTTGGCTCCACATTCCATCGGCATCCTTCACCAAAGTCATGCGGGCCTTCCAGTGGTCTTCAATCTGGCCTCTTGGATCGGTCATGGAAACTGCCACTGGGTCACTGTAGGCGACGATGCCATTTGGAAGTCTGTGCCGTCCAGGTGCCATCTCTAACTCCTCAATATACTTGCTCAGTGTCCCCCTCAGCATCAGCACTCTTGCCTGGTCCCATTGTCCTTCTTCAGGTTGCTTTCGGGGGCAGTGACCACGAAGATGTTGGCTTCGAACTGCAATGAGTTTCGTTCACTTCGAACTGGAACTGACACATCTTTCTCTTCGTTCCTCAGGCTCAAGCCATGATGGGTATTGCAAATGCTCCAGCCTTTCCGAAGTAGCTTCCCTGCGCAAAGGATGGGGTGCTGTACGTTGCCAAGGATGAACTCTTCCACCATCTCGATGGTCTTCCCTTTGCTATCAACTGTTCGTAGGCGGGCCTTCGTCACCCCATCATGCGCAATGCGTTTTCCTTGAGCGTCAATCATCCTGAGCTCTTGTGAACCTGCCTTCCAATGCCCAACATCAGCGTAGGCACGCGGCAGGACTGACACATCTGCTCCACTGTCAAGGGTGATCAGGCAGGGCTCCTTTGTCTCTGTCTCCTCATGCCTCACCATCTGCACAAAGAGCTCTTCCTCCTCGTCTTGCAGGTCCATGGCTACAATGGTAGTACCATAGGGAACTAGTACTGCCGGTTCTATGCAGTCCATGAACACCTCCTCATCATCTTCTGTCTCCATGTGGTCCTCGGTCTCCTCCTCAGCCAGGACCATACCCACTCGCCATGGGTAACTCCCATCATCATCGGAGTCTCTTGGTGGTCAAATCAAAGACTTCAAGTGTCCTCGATTCCGGTGGGGTTTCCAACCTCACCATCTTCACTGCAGCCGTTCCAGGCTGTCCTGACGAAGAGCTGGCTCCACCTGGGTTGCTCTGGGTGGCAGTCGCTTGCTCCTCAACTTGATTCACACTGGCCTTCTTCGACCAGCAGTCTTTTGCCCGGTTTTGCCACAAACGTGGCAGGCACCGGTCTTTCCTCCTTTTGCACCTCGGTCGGCGCTCTTCCCTTTCTTTCCAAGACCACCTTTCTCCCACACAGGCTCTTGCCCTTCTCATTGCTTCTCCATGTGCCCTTTCCTTCTGTCTTCGTCTTTCCTTTGTCCTTGCCTTTGGCCTTTCCTTTAATGTCTTTCGACTTGCCCTTTCCTCCTTTCTTCCCTTGATCTCCTCTGATGTAGTCCACCTCCATAGGTGTAGCTTCATCCATGCCGGCTCTGGTAGGCAGGCTGAGGCTGTTTGATGAGTCCCATCGCGTTGACAGTGCCTCCAGTTCCATCACCTTGTTCTTCACTTGCTCGTAGGTTGTGGTTTCTGTGATCCACAGTTGTAGATGAGCTCGAAGGTGTGGAGGTACAGCTTGTAGGATTGAAGCCACCTTTGCATCATCTGCGTATGCATGCCCCGAGATCCTCTCATACTCAGTCACTATTGATTCATACTGGGGCAGCTGCTCGGAGATGGTCTTTCCTTCAGCGAACTGTACCCTGGAAAGTTGGGTCAACAGGGCAAGCGCTCGGGCCCTTGTGGCCGGTTGCATTTCTTTCAATAGGCGTTGCCAAGCTTCAAAGCCGTTCTCATCCTTCATGTGGCGCACCAGCTTGAGGGGTCTTCCTCTCAGGTAGGAAGTCAAAACCCCATACAGGCGTACAGCCATGGCCTTCGTTGCATCCGTCATGTCATCGAAGGCGAAATCTCCTCCGAGGTTGTCCTCCACCATCTTCATGCTGTGTGCCATCTGAGGTTCAATCCCCTTCACATAGTTGACGAAGGAGAACTTCCAGTCACCCCACTGCTTGATCTCCTGGTCCCTGGTTTCAGGTTTGAACAGGTCAGGGGTCTTCATGTGCCTCGACCATGTCGTTGTCGTTTGGTTCACAGTCAGGCGGTCGAGGGCTTGTGAAATCATCCTCAAACTCTCCTCTGCCATTGTCCTGAGGTATGGGATGTAGGCCAAATAGGCCTTGGTCGTCACCTTGGGCTCAGTCACGTTCTCCTCGAAGACAAGGCCACCGTAGGAGATCAAACTGATGTAGTCCCAGTGAGCTAACAGCTCACAGATGTCGTCTGGATCTGTCTGATCCCTGACTCTCTCAACCTTCTTAAGGAACTTCCACCCAGCCGGGACTGAAACGACCAGCTGTAGTGCTTCGCCCTTCCTTCTTCCTTCTTTCTCTTCAGCAGGATCAGGGATGCCCTGACGTTTCTCTGGCTCCTTTCCCAGCGCAACCTGCCCACGTACTCGTCAGCCTCCACCAGCACAGTGTGGATGTACCTCACCTTCCACTTCGTGTCCTGGGCCACCACGCTATTGCTCTGGTAGTAGCAGATCTCCTTGGTGTAGGTGTCGCCAGTTCCACCGGCCAAACAGGCCAAGATCAGGATCTCCAGGATCCAGAAGCTTGCTTCTCGGCTTGCTCTGCCTCTCCTCCGATTCGTCGTGGTCGTGGTCCTCAGGGATGAGGTCGTAGTGCAAGTACGTGGGTAGGGAGCGCCGGCGCTTTACGGCCAGCGCTCCGGCGCTTTACGGCCAGCGCTCCGCTACCATGAAAAGCGGATGCGGACCTTTTCGAGGTAATCTCGGGCCTATACATTTGCGGTTTGTGCGTGTCATCCTTATGCAGTTCATGCATGAGTGGATGTCCTTATGTTTCCTCCATACATTCTATCAAAAACTGAAATTGTTACTAGTAGCGATGCCCTTGTTACTATATATATATGTTACTAGTAGCTTCTTGCTACTAATAGCGATGCACTTCTTACTAGTAGCGATACAATTGTTGCTTTCGCTTCGCTCCTTGGGTGCCTGCCCAGTTGGAAGGTGTCGGATCTGCAGAGCGACTGCAAACTGCCTTTGGCCAGTTTCAAAACCAAGCAAACCATGATCCACAAAAGAACAAAACGAGATGAGGAAGCTTTACAAACATACCAGAACTGCTGAACTGCTGTACAAAGCCCAAAGTCTGCCAAAATGCTGTCCTTCCCACCCAAGTTTCTGCAGCCCCTGCCTCAAGACAACCATGCAGCACCACATAGACCTATCGGCCACAGTCACAGATCATCACTGTGGCCTATTTATCTCGATCCGTCGTGCATTCGTTTGTGCAAAACAACAAAAATATGTGGCCTCTGCAGTGATCTCCCCTTCCTCAATCATCACTTCATTCTGGGGAACCTTCATACTCTCAACGGTACAACACTAACAATGATTCTGTGCAGAAAGGATGAAGAGAGCGGTATATGCTCGGGCGGTACCTGTACCTTCCCCCTCGGCCGTCACCTGTTGAGGTGTCATAAGCTGCACGAGCTCCATTCGGAGAGCCAGGTCCTAACGCGACTGATTGACTTATTGACCTCATATGTCATATCGTCACAGACGAAGGGCTAACAGCGGCTTGCAGTGACTAACAGCACGAAAGTCCTCCTCATGGAACGGCCGTTCCAAAATACGAAGCCACTCTGAATACGAATTCTGGATGATGTCCATCCTACACATTTAAAAGAGCTCTCTACTAGTATCCATTCAGTGCGGCCAGCCTAATGCTTGTTGGCATGTTGGCCAAGATTTCAGCCTGGCTGGTGTGAGAAAATACGCCTGCAAAGCTGGCCAGCCCTGCCAAAAACCTCGTTGAAAATGGACTTCTTTTGAAGAACATACTGAGTGTGCTCTCGAATTGCAGTCCTGTCGCAACGAAAGGCTGTTGAGCTGTTGAAAGGCCAAGCAAAACTGCACACAGCACTCTTCCTAGAACTTCATCATCACGAGCCTTCATACCCTCGGCCCCTCGGCACTTAAAACACTGCAAATTTGTGGTCCTCAAGTGGCGAGGAATGTGCCGGCCAGCACACCATTCCTGGTACCATAGTAGGCTCAAAAGTGGAGTGACAGAGTAGAAAATGTTTTTCTCACTCCCGCCTTGATCTCATTCACCCGTTTGTTTGTTTCGTTGGCCCGCGGGTTCGCGGATTCGAGCAAGGAGGTAACCTCGTGACATGCATCACTTCAGTGAACTTCAGTGTCTTTTCTTTGTGTGGAACTCTCTTTCATGGCATCTTAGGCAGGTGCGGATGACAGGATGAAACCAAAGGCTGTAGCCCCGAACAGTTGCAGCACGATACAGAAGAGACGCTCTTCCTAGTACATAGTAGCCAAAGGCAGGACAACAGATGCTTCCCCAAAATTCAGTTGCTCTTGCAAAAGGAGGACGTTGCCATACGCACCCAAAGCTCAACATACTAGTACTGCGGAAATGTCTTGCTGTCAAACGCCGCAAAGAAATGTAATTAGAGGCTGAGCCAGGCGCTGTGTTTCTGGCCCAAATGTCACCGTATCCAACTGCCATCATAGTGGCTGTGATGAAATGAAACGATGCAATGTACCTCATAGGATGACCCAAAATGTTACGCAAGGCCGGGACAGTCAACACAATGCACACCGAAGAAAAGCTGGGAGCACTTTGAGACGAGACCAAATTTATCAACGTTGAGGTCCCTGTCGAAGGAAAACAAAATTGACACATACGGCAGGCAAAAAAATGCTTAAATGTGATTCTGAATCATCTGGATTTCAGAGCGCATGCGTTCATTTTGCGAGTCAATGCACATTTATTCGAGCGATCAACTCACAGGCAACCCACTGAGAGCGTAGGAGAGGCTTGGACAAACTCAGACTTTGCACACGGCTTGCACAAAGAGACAAAGAACGACGAGTGAAAGGTCTCTGAGCAGTTGCCGCAGCTCTGTAATATCTTGAAAGTGAAACATAAAAAGGGCTGAAACTCTAAAGACTAAGGTTCAATCCACTCACAGAACAACCATACGTTTCAAGGTTCCAGAACGGCAATTGAAAAATTGTCCGAAATCACAGATTTCCAATGATTTCGAAGACGTCCCCGCTCATGCTTCCAAATCCTCAAGACTGGCCGGATCAGGCTGAAAGTCGCATCCAAAGGTGATCCGCACCTCCTTTGTGGCAAAGCTGAAAATCAGCTGATCCAGGAACGAAGCGTTGGAGAGGACGCAACCTGAACAAGCCAGGCGACCCGGACTCCATTTTCTAAGAAGTATAGGAGGAGGTTCGACAAATCATCCTAGTCAAGTCCATGCTGACCATCGCTGAGTCGTTCTAGCAAACATCGCGCAAATATGGGTTCAGTCTAAAACATGTTGCACTACGGGAGGCAACAAATGATACACTTGGTCTGATGGCCACCAGCGTGGTCTATTTAAGGCAGCGGTACAAAATGCATCATCTCAAAAAATCCTGCGCTTCGCGTTGTGCTGCGATGTCATTCTCAGGAATTTAGCGGCACGGACACGTCCTCATCGCGCTCGTTTTTGTCACTTCTTCATAGAACAGAGTGGAATAACGGAATATCGAAATCAGGACTGTCCTATTTTTTCTGAGATCGTTGCGTCTTTTTGCGCACATGCATGATTTCCAACTGTCACCCAGATCGTGAAGGGTATCTCAAGAAGGGGTTCAGGTCAAATGCTTGCATTCGTGTCGCGTTGGGCACACTAAGATACTTGACATAGAAATTACAATTCATTTTAGTCACGAAGATGTTTTCACATTCTCGTGTGGTTTTGAAAATATTGTGTATATATATATATACATTTGTTATTTTGTTATATGGAGTTGTTCACCTTTCCATTTCACTTTCTTGCTCAAGTGTAGTGACGCCATGATTTCATACCAGTCTGAGAATCTTGAAGCTTTGACGCTCTTGCTGGCGCTGAGATTGCTTGCAATTGAATTGGGTTGTGTGCTGCAGACTTCCTTTGAAGATTTCAATGAATGTAGTCAAAAACTCTACAAACATGCAGAAAAGGGCAAGTTAAAAGAAGGCATTGCTTGACATCATTCATGATCTCAAGTGAACCCCGCAAATATATACATATATATATATACATGTGTACATATATATATATATATGTGTGTGAAGGTCTTTGTCTTTCTTCTCTGCACTTGCCTGTTGATACTGACCTGTTTGTGATATACGTAGATATCCCGAGCAGCGCCTCGTTTTTCCGCTGCCAATTTGATGGCTTCCTGCGAATTGCAACAGGAAAGGTGGAAGACTAGCTATTAGAGAACGCACTGCATCTGATCTTGTCCCACCAATCAATATGTCCAAAGCATGTTCTACAAAAGAGAAAAAGCTTCACTACCATGTGCCCTTCTGAGAGGCTCTCTTGCCTTTTGTGAATTCATGTCAAGGTGGCTTTTGTTCTCTGGATGTGGCGTTCTCCTGCGGGTTCGTTGTCATAAGGGTTTGATCACCTTCGCATGGTGTGCCTTTTGGGGTCGACAATGGTGTGCCTTGTTGTGTCGATTCCTCTTTATGCATTGAGGCAACTGAGACTTTGAAACTGTATTGTTGCATAGTTTCGCTGTTCGGACCTTTTGGAGGTTGGGCAGCCGCTTGCTGAACCTTGTCGCCAGTTGTTTGGCCGCCATGACCTTCATTATGCTCTTAAGCCTTATATAAGTCTTCAGCCAGCGATGGGTCTGGCATAACCAGCGTAAGCTGCTTCGGTCCTTCAAAGACATGCCCATGGCGCCGGAAAGAAAGGCCACAGTGGCCTTAGCATGAAAGGCACATCCACACAGGTTTATGCAGGTAATCTGAGAGGCAGCACCCAAGCTGCTCGGTTCACCCCCATGATGCAATGCACAAGAACCTGTGAAGCAAACAAAGCATTCAACCAATATGCGATGCCAGATTTACAAGACCCCACCTTTCGCCCGTGCTGTCTGCATTCCGTCAAGAAATCCAGGATCTGACAAAGGTCATGGCTCAAGCATACATGATAGTAGATCTTTGTAAAGAGTGCAAATATTGAAATCCTCTACTCAAGTGTGGTGTCAGAGCTGCAGATTGCGTCCGCACGACGCACAAAGCTATCATTTTCTACGCACCCAGCTGGCAAACTTTCCAGAAATCAGCCGTTTCGCTGATTCCAAAGGCTTCGCATTGATATAGAGTTTTTGTCTTAGGCTAAATCAAAGAGGTGAATCATACTTTTTGTCATACGATGAAGCGTTAAGCCCATCAAAGTGGCTCCGTTGGCGGATACAGCTCTCCGCGCACTTCAGCGCTCAAATCGTAGATGTATTGGGTCCGGGACCAAAGGAATCTTCGCAGTTCCGTCTCCCTCGCACAAACATCAAAAGGCTTGTTCCAGGTGTCACATTATATACGGTGACTGTTTCGACTGTTTTTCTCCAGCCTCGCGGGATAAGTGTAAGGGCGCTTTGGGTCTAGAGTCCGGCCATAGATCAAAGATCCACGAGTTGTATACTGATGCTCATCTATGACAACCTAAGACTTCTCACGGACGCTCTGCTTGTTTGGGCCTTCACAACTGCGTCTCGATGCTTGAGAAAGCAAAGGAACGGGAGTTTTCAAAGGTTCAGATTCATCGACCAACTTGCACATTAGAGCCCCCTTCAGCTTTAGTCGATGAAGTAGTAGGCCTTCAGCAATATACTTTCAACAGATTTCAAGCAATGATGTTCCTTTCAAAAAGGCAACCTCCAGTTCATGTACTGAAACATACGAGATACACACCAAGTGCAGCTTGGATTCTGAAGCCCCAAGATGTTGCGCCCTGTACGGGCTGCTTGGAGGTGGCCTCCAAGTATTGAATGACCTCGACTCCCTTGTTGGGGGCACCATGGTAGAACGACACTGGTCGATGGGCTGGCTCCTCAAGCATGTAAGGGCTACAAGGGATCGCAGAATATACATGTACCAATCTCAAACAAGCACATTTCGGAGTCAGAACAAGAAATACACTTGCATAGAAGTGCACGCACAAACCACTTTGGCAAGCTGTAGTTGGAGACATGTTGGTATTAGCCTTTAGTGTTCAAACATGTTTTAGCCTACGGGTGTAAAACCGAACGTGTGACTACTGCGATTTTTGAAGTTGATGCTACGTGAAAGGTGGGGGGGTTGGGGTGGGGTGGGATGGGGCATTATCTTCAGCTTCATAGCATTGTCATCGGTTTCATAACATTGTCATCGATTAGTCGTGTGATTCGCGGATGGCAGTGGCGTTGGGAAAACACCACGTGCACTAACTTGTGCAAAAAAACTGCGCAAGTCTACTTGAGACAGGACGCATGAAAGTTGAGGACAGCCCGGGACAAAAACGGCGACGGATTTTGCGCTGGCACTTGGGTTTCGGCAGATTCGGCTTTTAAAATGAAAGGATCCGGGACCCCCAAAAAACATCATCGAACAAGCAAAAGTACTGAGAGGGTTTGCACTTTTGAATCAAATTTACAGCGCGGGCAACCCGGCCTGCTATTTCGCGACCAGCCGGCCGGCCGGCTGGCCATAGCGGCCGGCCGGCCGGCCAAGTAGTAGTAGTAGTAGTAGTAGCAGTAGTAGTAGTAGTAGTAGCGATTTCTTGCACGGCCGGCTGGCCGGCTGGCCATAGCAGCCGGCCGGCCGGCCGGCCATGTACTAGTAGTAGTAATAGTAGTAGTAGTAGTAGCAGTAGTAGTAGTAGTAGAAGTAGTAGTAGTAGTAGCCGACGGTCGTTGATCAGCCGGCCGGCCGGCCGGCTGGGCTGTGGATCTTGGCCGGCCGGCCGGCCGGCTGGCTGGACCGTGGATCTTGGCCGGCCGGCCGGCTGGCTGGCTGGCTGATCGAGAAATAGCGGGCCGCGATAAGCTCGCAATGTACTTGCACGACTACACGTGCGATTCCACACCCGGCGGGATGTTTTAGCTTGGCTCTAGACTCTAGACTCTAGCATGTTCCATTTTCCTGATGCTTCACAGCCTTCTCATCGTATCGGAGTTGTCCTTGTGGTCACAACATGATCATGAATCATTAGGATCATAGAAATTGTCTGTAAAATATCTTCCTCTTCGCGACATGTCATCATCTGCAACAACATTGTCATCGGCGCATCACCATCAAAGAACAACCACAAACAAAAATGGGTTGGAGGGCCCTTGGGATCGTCGCACCAGCTATGCCTGGCTCTTATATGTGTATATACATATATATATATATGTTGTTTTTGACTTTGAAGCTCTTCGAGATATATATATATATACACACCGATGATGTTCAATGCATCTTCATTGCCAGTTGATCTTCATGACATCTTGATTGTGGTAAGAAATGTGTCATTAATTTCATATCTGTTGATCTGTTGTCATTACAAACCGTCTCGACTGTCATTTGATCGAATCCAGCCAGGGTAAAGGCTTCAGCAATATGCTGATGTGCTATGTGCAGAGTGTATGGTTTGGTCAGAAATCGTTTTTTGATGCCAATGTCAACATACTGTAAATATGGTGATATGTAACGCGGTAATTTGTGCCACCTATGACAAGCACGCCTCTGCCAGAAGTGGTGTAGCATCCGCCGGAAACCACCCACATACTGAACCACTATCCTTTTGCTCACAGCCCCTAGTTTTCTGCCTCCACTTATCCATCCGCATCTCCTGTCTCAATTCAAGGACAATATACCTAGACCCACCAACATCTCAGACAAGCAGCATGAGCAAAGGCATCCTACTAGCAGTGAAACTGACAACAAGGAGAGACTGGGAGAAACAGGGACAAGGCCTATCAAAACAAATGTGCAAGCCAGCTAAACTTTGGATTTCACCACAAAGCTCAAGTAGCAGGATTTCTAGGGTTGAAGCCTTGAGCAACAAGATGTTCGCAGTGAATATAGTCGTCCCATTCCCCCCCACACACACTTTTGCACCGACTAGGCAGAATAGATGACAATTCTTGTTAGCTTATGATAGACAGAAAGTTGCCAAAGAAGTCATGCACAAGACACTGCCGGTGCAGCCTCGACCAAACAAATTCCATTCATCCTATGCTCGGAGTTCTGCATCATACCGACTATACCTCAACCAATCCACTTTCCCTAACCTTCGGGACTGTGTTCTTTGTCCTTTGCACAAGAGCCAAAACGTGGAACAAATAAGCATGCTGACAACTCTTCATTGCTTGCCCGCGTCAACAAAATCATGTCGTTCAGGATTTTCATACTCTCCTCAAGGACGGCAGCGAACCATTCGCCAGGCTCCCATCCTTGGCTTTTTGTGGATGGTTTGAACTATATAGAAGCAAAGAAAGTGTCTGTCCGAATCAAACATCCTTTCTTAAGACAAAGAACCTTAAACTACAGAAAGGCAGTCTGTATTTGGTCAGGGCTCTGCACCCTGCAATTGGTTCCGATCCAATTCGTGCGGCAAACAAGGTGTCGACGAGAGTGCTCGCGCGGAACCTGTACGGGCATGGAAATGAGGAACTCCAATGAAGACAATGGCGCGAAAGGGAACTCCAATGAATCTACTGCATCTTTATGGACCAAACCTGCCCTTGCCATTTTGCACCAACTTCTCTGCAGACTTCCGCAGGGTGTCACAGGACAAAGTCTGCTCTGTGAAGAAAAGAAATTGCAAATTCCGCGATGACACCTGTGACAGCATGAGCAAAGATTTCAGCAAAAATCATTGGTTAGGATTCGACAAATGGGCACGAGACTCTCAAATTAAGGCCTTGCTTGCTGCTAAGGTGCACCAGAAATTGATTCTTGGCAGCTCAACCTTTGAATAGCTATATAAATGTTTGCAAATTCTCATATCTTCTTGCAGTCATACTTCTTGCAGTCATATTGCTCTGTCTTGAAACAGGCCTCTGCACCTCACAATCCATGCATTGGCAGCGCCGACGGGAATCAGCTCGGCAGCGCAAAGGTACCACCAAACCACCCTTATGAAACAAAGCAACCTGCAAAACCTACGATAAAGCAATCTGCAGCCTGGTCTCAGTATTAATGTCCTGCCACATTCGCTTGAGGGAGCAAACATCCCCTTGATTCGTCTTCTAATGAGGCTGGTCGGAGGTGACCTCTTTCAAGACTCCCCGATAGCTGCCAATGTTCTCCAGGCAGCTAAAAAAATCAAAAGCCGTCGAGTTGTGGTAGAGAGAGCCTGTCGGAAACAAAAATGTGTCCCCCCTAAAAGAAAGTGCATGTTTGGTTCTTGTCCATTAAAATCCGAAGGTGGCCTCTGCATGTTTGAAGCTGTCACGTCTTTTCCTTTCATGACAACAACATCACAAAGCTTGTCTGCAATACCAAATAAAAGCTGCCAAGTGGATTGATAGAGAAGACTCGAATCATACTAAATGCAAAGGCGGCACACAAAAGAGCTGCAGGCTTGTGGAGACCGCGACAATAGATTTGCAGGCGCGCTGGTGACAGACAGCGATGGCATGGACAATTTGCATGAAACGGCTGTAGTGGAACAATCGCCTCTTCTCCGTCAAGAACGGGTCAAACTATCCATGAACCTTTCTCCGTCGCATTCTTCACCCCTTTCTTCAGCCCCATTCTGGCTATGCTTTGTGGTTGCTCCGGGGTGTCTCTACAACCGGCTTCTTGTCCACAGGAAATCGAATGATGGTGTTGACAAATGGAGGGGTTCTTCTAGCAGTGCAAGCTCCAATGCAGCCATACTTCATGCATTGTATCTTATTAAGGGCTTCATGCAAGGTCAAAGTATATGAAAACTCTGCTCGATGCTTGAGCCAGGTATCTGGCATCCGGATATAAATGACTGGAGAGCGAAGCTTTGCTAGAGATCCTAGCCTAAGGCTTAGTGAATTGAAAAGGCATCATGTTTCATCTCCTTGCCTCCTGCCGGTGACCTTGCATGTTGTAGCCAGCCTATACAATCAGTTGGAAAACATCCGAAATAGGTAGTTACGCATCGGCAAAAACAATACCCTATGGTTTCTCAAACTGCTTCACTTGGGGCTGTCCAAAGCAGGGTCAGGCGATTGGGGACAGAACTAAGGCATTCAGAATAGAACACTGAATTTGCTCTAGTTGCGCTTCTCAGGAAAACGGCAGCCTCATCTCTTGCTGGAAGCGCTCCATAAAGAACTTCCAACCTCAGTTTTCTCAAACACTTCGCGGTGTTTCCCATGTTGTCTCACTGAGATCCTTCAGTCTCCAACTCCAGCACGTCAGAGTACCAATCCGCATCAAAGCTTGCCAGGCTCCAAATCTGAAAAAGGTAAGCAGTGCGAAAGGCACACAACCTAACGTGGCCTCACGCTGCCACGGTCAAATGGTACATCAGCCAGCCCAGCACCCAGCCTGGTCACGTCTAAGGCCCAACCAGCCAGCCCCCAAAGATGCCTCCTTGTGGCTGGCTATTGGCCGGGTGACTGCAAAGCACATGCTTCTGAACTTCAAGTTTGCAACCCTGCTTTACCGAGATTTGTTTGTGTGAATCCCTGCATTTTCACTTGATGTGATCATAGGTGTGACATACACCACTTAGCACCAACAAACGCTGTTCATGGCTCAAGAAAAGCATCGTCCGTTTTTGGAAACTCAGGTTATGAGCCCAACGACCTGTTTTTCCCTTTTGAAGTCCACCCCTGTGGATCAGGGTTGTTGGCCGCCATGAGTGGCTTCGCTGGGCGGCGGCGGCGCTCCTCCCGCGAAGGAGAGCGCCTGCAGGATCCTGAAGATCGAGAAGGGCGACTTCGAGTGGGGGCGGCGGATGAGCGCCTGCAAGCGCTGCTGGAGGAGCAAGAAGGCAGAGCGGCATCGGTGCCGGCGAGGACGGCAGCGGTTAGAAGGCTGGCTGCAGCTCCGGAGCAGGGTGGGCAAGCAACAACTACATCCTCGGTGAGAAGGCCGAGCAGAGAACCACAAGTTCAGGTGGCTCAGCCAAATGGGCCAGGACAAGTCGCGGCTGAGTCAGCACCGGGATTGCTGGACTCGGTCAGGCAGTCCTTAGATGTTTTGCAGCGAGCCTTTGGTGGAAATTCTCAAGGTCAAGGGCTACTTGCACCCCTACTTCAACACCACGATCTGGGACATCTAGCCGGTACCGGTCCTGGAGTTCATGCTGGGCATGGGAGTGTCTTTGGATCGCCACAGTGTCCAATTCCACCCCGAGGAGGACCTTTGAGCTATGGCCCCACGAGTGAATTGGGACCACAACCGAGGGTTCTGGAACCTTATCCCATGGCTACCCCTCCCCCAATGAGTGGGGTGAATGTCAACCCTTTTTGGAGCACACAAGCACGAGCTCATCCTGGTGAAAGTGGGGTGGTGCCTGAAGGGATGCCGCAAGGGGAAGTCAGAAGGTCGCCAAACTATGTTGATGTGGAGGCCATCAGGGAGAAGGTCCTCAGGGAGGCCGAATCTCTTTGCGAAGGAGATCAAGAAGGCCACTGGTGGAGCAGAGTCATCATCCTTCGAGTCGGTTCCAAGTGCTGACCGAGAGCCTGGGCGGTCAACGGTCGGGGTGATGGGACCGGGCGGAGGAGGCAATGGGGGCGAATCGACTCGTGGCGATGGTCGAGGGTCTCAATCACATGGTCTTGAGCGTCCACCAGGGTTGCTGAAAGAGGGTGTGTGTGAGGGTCCGTTGAACAGGTTTGAACCGCCTCAGGGGACCGTGAATGAAGTGTTTAGAAGCTTGGAGTTACCACCTCTACCATCTCCTGGCAGCGATGGTGCTTCGCTGGCTTTCGGCGATTGGCTGACGGTGGCGATGCCTCTTATGTCGGACCTGTCTTCCTCTGCGAGGGGTTGGTGGCAAGCGAACATCATGGAGGCGGAGGCGCTGTATGAGACTTGGCTGAAGTTGAAGCCGCTGGAGAGGCTAAGGCTTAAGGTTGATCGGCCTTTGCACCCCAGTTATGAGCGAGTTGAGCACCGGGGAGTGACTATCCTATTGGGGGTTCTTCCCGATCAAGTTCGAAGGGATGTCATCGCCTCTAGAAAGGTGAGCTGCCTCGGAATTCTGTTTCGGCTGTACACCATTTTTCAACCAGGGGGTTCAGCTGAGAGAACTGCGCTCCTCAAGAGCATCACCGAGCTGAAGGTGGGCAATGGGGTGGCAGACGGTTTGTCTGGAATTCGCCAATGGAGGCGATGGATCCAGCGTGCACAGGAGTTGGGCCTGACTACACCGGACCCTTTGGCGCTGGTGCAAGTGCTGAACAGGGTCACAGAAGCCCTGGGTCGACATGGTGGTGCTCAGGTCTCATTCAGAATGGCAACAGCAAGGCAAGATCTTGCAGTGGATCAGTGTCCGACGATGGAATCCATCATGGAGTATGCAGAGTATGTGCAGGCGGAGGCTGAGGATCTGGCGCTGATGACTGGCTCTTCAAAGACGCCTGCAGCAGGTACGAATGTGAACATGTCCACAGCTGGAGGAACAGCTCCAAAAGTGGCGGCGTTCAACACCACGAGCTCCACAGAAGAGAAGCAAAAGGCCTCTTGCAAGTTCTGGGGGTCTGCTCAGGGCTGCAGGAGGGGGGATCAATGCACCTATGGGCATTCGTGGGAAGGCATCAACAAGCAGAATCGGTGTTTTGTTTGCAGCGGTGAAGGGCACATGTCGCGAGAGTGTCCCACTCGACGTGAACGAGATCAAAAGGATTCAAAGAAGGTGGCAAAGGTGAAGAATCCTATGCCCACCAAGGAGTTGCCAGTGAGTGACCTGGAAGCCCTAGATAAGCCGAAGGAGGAGAACGCCACTACGACTTCTTCCCAACAGACTTCGGGGTCCTTGAAGAGCACACAGGTGTCAAGGAGTCGGGAGGGGGAGAAGGTTGCAGGTGGTGGAGAAGCTTCGACGGGGAGTGCAGAGTCGGCGACGGCATTGATAGCAGAAGCTACAAGTTTGCTCAAATCATTGAGAGCGCTCAAGGCTTGCAGGCTGAGGCAGATTTGCAGGATACAGCCTGATGCCGAGAGGGAGGGCGAAGTGGCCTTGTTGGATGGAGGTGCAACTCATCCACTGAGGATGGCGGAGGTCGGGGAGAAGAACCACCTTATTCCGGTTCAGGTGGAGCTCGCTCATGGGTCGACCACGCTGTTTCGAAAGGAGGGATGCAGCACATTGCTGTCTTTGGACGAGGTTGAGCCGATCATTCCATTGAGCTTGTTGGTACAACATGGCTTTCGGATTGACTGGTCGGCGAATGGATGCACAATCAACCATCCTCGGCAAGGGCCGATACTATGTTGGCTCCGGGGGGGTTGTCCAGTGATGAAAAGGACTGCAGCTCTTGCGATGCTCAAGGAGTTTGAGGAGCTGGAAAGGGGGCACTACAGCATCACGGCCGAGGACGCTCAGTGGTGGGAGGAGAACATCCCTGGGGTCCCGGGGGAGCTGTTGGAGTTCATGAAGGGCCAGTCATGGTGTCCGGCGGGAGATGATCTTCCATGGAACCGGAGGCAGAGGAGAATGCGTCAGACTTCAAAGGGAATCATTGTGCACCTGTTCTCCGGCACCAATGTGAAGAGGTGGAAGGACTCGCTGCCCTCTGGGTACACCTGGCTGTTCGTGGACCCGCTCCTTGGGTCGAGGTATGATCTCCACTCGCCTCAAGTGTGGGGATATTTGTGCTGGTTGGCCAAGCAGGGCCGAATCAAGGCAGTTTTGGGAGGTCCTCCATGCAGAACAGTCAGCAGGTTGCGGAATCGTGGGCCACCGGGACCTCGCAAAGTCAGAGCAAGAGGTGATCTGAGGTGGGGGTTGGAGGATCTAACTCCTAAGGAGGCTCAGATGGTCGCGAACGACACCACGCTGGTTCTCAAGCAGGTTGCACTTTGGAAGCTGGCCAAACAGGGACAGCAGATGGGCCGATTGACAGGCTTCTTGCTGGAGTCGCCAAGGGATCCAGCATCCTATTTGGAGTCGGAGGAGGATCGGCAGAATCCATCCTATTTTGAGTGGCCTCAACTGCAACAGCTGTTGGAGGAAGATGAGACTATGAGGATGATCAACTTCGACCAGGGAGCGACAGGTCATCCACGGAGGAAGCCGACGGGGGTGTTGTCGAACTTGCCTATGCTGGAGCAGCTGGAACTATGCCAAGGAGGAGGAAGCACCAACCCAGTCGGAGGTGATTTGAGTCAGAGGATGGCAGCATCGAGAAGCTGGTCAGAATGGTCGCCGGGCTTTGTCAAGGCCATCCAGCTGGCATTGAGGAGTATGCTTGAGGAGGATGAGAACTGCAAGGTGGCGCGATTGGATATGGACCAATGGCGGCGACATGTGCGGATGCAGCACACGCCCTTCAGGCGGGACTGCAGGACCTGTCTGGAAGCAATGGGTACACAAAATCCACATCGGAGATCCAGGACAGCGTCTTCTGCATACACCTTGGCGGTGGACATCATTGGACCATTCCCAGTGGGGAAAGATCCTGCAACTGGAAGAATGGCCAAGTACGCTTTGTTGGGAACGGTGCCGCTGCCGGTGCCGGACCATCTGCCGGGGGAACCGGCCGAAGAAGAGGATCTCACTGAGGAGCAGGTGAGGGACGTGCCTTCTTTGGATCAAGAGGACCTCGAGGAGGAAGACCTAGAACGTGATGGCCGTCAAGATCCACCAGAGTTAGAAGATCAGCAGTTGGTTGAGGAGGGTGAGGAGCAGGTGATTGGTCGTGAAGAGATCGATGAGCTTCGGAGGCCCCATCAGCTGCAGAACATTACAATGGTGGAGGTGATGGAAGACAGAGGTGTGGATTCGCTCCTGGGAGGCTTGTCCCGACTTTATGCAAGGTTCAGGTGTCTGGGCATCAATGTGATGAGACTGCATAGCGACAGGGAGAAGGGCATGCTGTCGAGGAGGGTGTCAAATTGGTGCGGCCACAGACACCTGGTACAGACCTTCACGCAGGGCGATGATCCACAGGCCAATGGCCGTGCAGAAGCAGAAGTGCAACAAGTTAAGAGACGCATGAGGCTGATCATCCATCAGGCACAAGTGGAACCAGAACTGTGGCCAGGTGCGATTCGCCATGCAGCAGAGGAGAGATGCAGACAGCAGCTCAGCAGACTAGGTGTTCCGGTGCAACCAATGCTACGGTTTGGGTCGAAGGTGGCAGTTCGCACGAAGAGATGGCGCAAGGCTGGCCAATTGATCAACCCGTTCATCTCCATGCAGCTGGTTGGTCCAAGCCCACTGATGACAAACGGTTGGGTGGTTCGCCATCAAGGTCGTGTTCAACACGTTCGAACGGCTCTACAGCCATCTCCAGAAGCGGACCAAGCGGCTCTCGAGCTCCAGGAGATTGACGCAGACATCGTTCGCAGGAGAGTGACTGGAAAACAAGGTTTGGATCCTCACTCATTGCAGGACGTGATCTCACACATGTATGAGGAGGTGCAGCCTGCACCACAACCAGCCCTGTCCGCGTTGTCCAACTTCAGGACAGGGGGGGGGACAGATCGAGATCCAGGAGCTGGTCTGCAGGTCGAAAGCAATGGAAGCTGTGGAGGGTCGGCAGAAGGTATGGTGAAGTGCCTCGAGTGCGATCTCTGGCAATTGAGGGAACATCGAGGAGCTGAATGTCGATTTTGTGAAGGAGATCTGCCGAAGAAGCAGGATGGGCTGCAGGTTCCGGGGGAGGAAGCTTTGGATTTGCAAGCCTGTTCATGGACTCAGGCAGTACAGTGGCATGAGGAAGAAGTTCGTAGCCACTGGCAGTTGAAAAGAATGTGGCTGGATCAGTTGAATCAGGTGGCGGTGGGTGCACAGCAGGGCAGTGAACATGGAGGATGGCTTCAAGTTCTGGAAGAACAGTTGATGGTCCGGGAGGAGTGTCTTCAACGCCAACATGGAGCCCTGGAGAGTTGGAGGATGGCGGCACTGCAGGCGGCGGGGGGTTCAGGAAAAGGAGAAGAGCAGAAGCCTTCGCTGGTCCTTCAGACCTACACGGTGTCGCTGGCCCAAGTGCGAAGGGAGTTGCACAAGTGGGTCGAACCCTTCAAGGATGAGTATGTCTCTCTGTCCACTACTACTGGAGCGATCTTTCCAACCACAGAGGAGGCTTTGAAGAAGGATCCGAGATATCCCTGGCGGGAAGAAGCGCCAGCGATGCTGGTCCCTACGGTCAAGAGTCCTCATGGACGGCACAGGGCAAGGGTGGTCATTTGTGGCAACCATCTCACAAAGTCCCAGGTGGAGACGAAGGCTGTCAGTCCATTGGAAGCATCATCGACCTCCTCACCCTTTGAACTATATGCAGGAGGGGCGGATGCGACAGTTTTGCGAGCTTTACTCAGGAAGAGTGCTCTGGAGAAATGGTCCGTAGCGAGTCTGGGCGTGAAGACAGCGTTCTTGCTAGCTCCAAGAAGAGACGCACAGCAGAGGCTGCTCATTACGCGTCCTCCTCGGGTGCTGGTGGAAGCAAAGGTGTGCGATGCTGACGAAATCTGGGAGGTCAGAAACTCGCTCTACGGTCTCCAGGAGGCGCCTCTCAACTGGGCGAGATTCAGGGACGAAGAGATGGCCAAGTTCCGCTGGACTGAGGAAGGTGAATGCTGGAAGCTGGCTCGCACTCAAGAGCCCAACTTGTGGAAGGTGATCCTCGATGATCCATTCAAGTCAAGGTTGCCCGACAAGGTGTACGGATTTGTCGCTGTGTACGTTGATGATATCCTGGTGACTGGTGATGAAAGAGTGACTCGATCGACCATTGCTCGGTTCCAGCAACAGTGGAAATGCTCGACACCGGAGTGGCTGACGCCTGAAAGCAGCTTGAGGTTTTGTGGCTTTGAGATTGCCCAGGAGAAGAGGGGACTTCGTTTGCATCAGGAGTCATACCTACGAGATCTTTTGGCCAGATATCCTGATGTCAAGTCAGCTCAGAGCCCGCTGCCAGGTGTCTTGGATGAGACTGAGGAGACGAATCCTGAGGTTGCAGAGGTCCGAAGGGCGCAAACCTTGGTTGGAGAGTTGTTGTGGCTGGCAGTGAGGTCGAGGCCAGACATCTCCTTCGCCGTGTCGTGGATGGGGAGGCAGGTGACACATTGTCCACGTCGAGTCCGACGATATGGAGCGCAGGTCCTGGGGTTCTTGCAAACCACCATGGGTTTGGGCCTGTTGTATGAAGCTGCATCTGATGAACCCCAGTCGGAGGAGAGCAAGGGCATTCACGTGTATTCGGATGCCTCATTCGGCCCCCCTGGATCTCGCGGTCACCAAGGCCTTATAGCCATGTACCCAGGTGCTCCTATACAGTGGGAAAGCAAACAGCAGCCCTTTGGCACCCTATCTAGCTCAGAAGCAGAGCTCATGGGGTATTCTGATGCCTTAACCATGGGTGAGTCGTGTGCCTCAATCGTTGCGATTTTGGAAAGTGGTGATGCGAACGAGGTCATGGACTGTGTCCTTCATGGTGACTCGCAGTCTGGCATCCGCATTTTGCAGTCACCGGACGGCCCATGGCGGACGAGACATCTCAGGCTGCGAAGCTTCGTGTTGCGGGAGAGAATCCGCACGGGATGCTGGCAGGCACGTCACGAGCCGGGAGCATCGTTGTCGGTGGACCTATTGACAAAGTCCATCGTCAGTCCGCCTTCGTGGAGGAGGTTCCGGGAGTTCACTGGCTTGTGTGCTGGAGCAACCCAGGCGAAGGAAGCGGAGGACTGTGTGCAGGTCAAGAGGCTGATCGGGCTTCTGAGCGGGCTGATAGGCATTTCATGTTGGCAGCCAGTTGATGCGGTTGCCAAGGTCGCCAAAAGTGTGACCATTGCAGCGGTAGCTTCAAGTGTAGCTTGGCTGATGGGTAGGAAGGGTGGAGATGACCCCAAAAAAGATGGTGAACCGGCATTTGCTCGGACAGGGGCGTCCAAAGAGGGCAGTGTCGAAAGAAGAAAATGTCAAGAAGAGACAAGGGAAAATGAACCTGTCTCCAACTCCGGTCGCGACTTTAGCCCAAAGGGCTCCCCGGGCGGTGCATCTGCGTGCGAGCCATGGATTCGGCAGCTTCCGCGGGTGAGTGCTTTGAGGGCACCAATCACCCATGTGGGACTTGGCACGGATCTTCCATGGGAGCTGATGAGGTTTAGTACGCCGCCTACTGGAACAGACAGGTGGGAATGTCTTGGTGTGGGCCTCGGTGGTGGTGAATGGTGGGTCAGGGTGCTGAAGAAGTTCCGAGTGCGAACTTTCCATCCATTGCATCGTGGAACCCCAATGTCGATAGCAAGACTCTCGGCGACCAGAGTCACGGTGGCTTTTTCGCGGGGAAATCCGCGAGAAGTTTGGAAGCGAGTGGTCATCACCGATGACTGGATCGAGAACAGGGGCTCAGATGTGGAAGGGCTTCGTGAATGGTGTGGCTACACTTTCTTCTACGTGAAGTTTGAGGCCCTCCCAGAAGGAAGAGCAGGAAATCTCGACCGACGTGATGTCAGGCCGGGACCACTTCCCCCACCGGGATCGGTGGCCGCAGACGGGGGCTATGGTGGCTCCATTCCAGGAAGGTCAAGAGCAGTGCAACGAGGTCGAGAGGCCTTACAAGGTTCAGAGACGATAGAAGGCGAGGAAGTCACCTACGGTGGAAGGGGCATCAGTGCTTGTGACATTGAGTCCATCGAGGGTGGCACGAAGACGGGCTATGAGCTAAGGCTCCAAGGACGTGAGCATCGGGGGGAGAGCGGAAACAACTCCGGCCAGGTGACGGAAGGGACGTCCCAAGCGGCCAATTCAAGCGAACACTTCCCTCCCGAAGCTGACCAATGGCCAATTTGGCTTGGAATTGAGACGGCAGTTCAACATCGTCCTCACCTTGATGGTGAACGACAAGATGAGGACTGTGAGTCGGACGGAAGCTTTGAATTTCTGCGCAGCACTGGATGAAAAAACCTAGTGCCGACGCATGTTTGAATGATGGTACAACCATCAGGGGGAGTGTGAATCCCTGCATTTTCACTTGATGTGATCATAGGTGTGACATACACCACTTAGCACCAACAAACGCTGTTCATGGCTCAAGAAAAGCATCGTCCGTTTTTGGAAACTCAGTTTGCAGCAAAACTACTTCATCCAAATCATTGGCCAAGTTTGCGCATGCAGGTACACAGCTAAACTGCTAAGCCAACTAAGCTTGATGCCATCCCCATAGACGCGTTTCGAGTATGAGCCCTCGCTCGCCTCTGACACCTGGAGGCTTGGGGTCGCCCAACCTAATTATTAGCAAAAACATAACCCACCAGTCTTACAGAAAAATTGCCTCCGACCCAATAGCAAGAGTGTTTAGCCAGACCCAGCTGTGTCGCTCTGTCTGTATTGCATCAGTTGCCATCGGTCTCGTCCGCTACCTCTGGGGTTTGAAGCACGCAATCTCAGCTTCACCTCAGCGCTCTCAGCGTCCAAGCAACACTGAGCGCACCAAGCTAGCAGCTAGCTTCGCCAAGTTAGCTTCACTAAGCTTCTCTAACCCTCCCTCTCCAAGCGCGCTCCTTTTTGGAAGGACCACCAATGCCCCCCAAAGCTCCACTAAAAAAACAGCAACTTGGGCTGTCGGACTAGCAGAGGGCATCAGCTATCCCAAAGGTCACCAAATCTGGGGAGGGAGGGTGGGACAAAATGGATCTGTCAACCACCTCTGCAAACCTCAACCCAGCAAAGCTGCAGCCAGTGAAATGAGCATGCAAGGACGTGAGGGTTTGCAGGTTCACCTAAAGGTGATCTGGTCCAACCCTCCCTCTCCAAGCACGCTCCTTTTTAGAACCAAAACTCCACCAAACAAGGCGTGCTCCTTCCAAGCACTTCCTCTCGGTGGCTCCCAAACAAGGTGCTGGACACTGTCTGCCAGCCTAGCTTCAGCAGCGCCAGCCAACCAAGGCATAAGTGCAGAGCCTCAACGCAACTTTGTACCTCCAGTCGCACACTATTGGCTCTTGTTTCTCTACCGCGGCATACAGGAAGCACATCACCCCAATCTCATCTTTTGATGAGGAAACGGATCCCCAAACTTGATCCACACCTTCCCCGCGTAGCACGCTGCGCAAATCTGCAAAAGGTTTTCCCCCCATGCTCAAGCAGCCGCCAGCCTTCACGCACGTCACTTAAGCTTGCATCTGTCCATGCAACACATAGCCGCTGGGGATCTTCCACTTGAACAGCATCCAAGGCATGAAAGCGCGGCTTTGGTTTGTTCAGCGCGTAGAAAAGTGGTTGCGGCCAAGGCCTAATCCAACGCGCCCCCTAAGTGAACCAGAGCACGCGCACAGCCCTGAAAAACAAGATTGCAGCCTATCCAAATCAGCCTGTGACCCAGGTCTACTTTGTGCCACGACGAAAGGAGACCAGGAGCACTGGCTAGGATGAGCACTACGCAGGCCATTGAGGCCGCAACCCTGCGCGGGAACAGCGCCAGCGCATCGTCTACGTAGATGCGAAGGAATGCCCTGCACCCAGACTCTATCGTCACTCCTCGAGAAATTCACACATCCAGGAAGCTGGCACGGTTGAAAGCCTAGCTGAGTTGGATCCTCCTGGCGCAGTTCATCGCCTGTATGTAGTGAGGGCCTGCAAAGGCCGCAGCATCGCCGCAGTCCGGCGCTGCTCTGTGGGCCAACCCGCCGGCGTAATTCAGAAGGTCCATGAAAGGGATATCTTGAAAATCTGGAGAGCTATCTTCATCACTAGAGGACGCTAGGGGGCAGGGGCTGTTTTTGTTCTTGGCAAGAGGGCTGGTGGTGATGGGGCCGCTTCGCTCTAAAGTTTCAATCAAGGGTAATAGTCCGCGCTTTTGTGGCACTTGAGGGGCCCACCCTCTTTGCACTGCCGCTAGTATGAAGCTCTGGCATTCCAGCTGTGCGTTGATGTCGTTGCGACCATACAGGTCCATACATCATCTATTGCTCACCACTTTGTGGTGGCCCTGCACAGCGCGAAGAGCTGGGGCAACACCGTGAAGGGTTGGCATAGGTCAGCAATGTGGCTTTCAAGGACTGTAGGGTGAACTGCGCCGCGAATTGCAGAGCTACATTCCCACGCACGCACAGGCAACGCCTGAACTGAGCCAAACCGACACTATAGCTCATTGGGCCCCCACCAAACTGCAAGAGGAAATCCCTTTTTGGATGCTGCTGTCGAATGGCATCAATGCACCGAAACAAGGCCCTGCCCCACTGGCTTGAGCGAAAGCCTACTGCGTGGCACACACGCTTTTGGTTCGCCAGCACAAACCCCGCAACACACCATTCTGCCAAGACACAGAGCTTAAGTCAACGCGCTACAAAACAGACACCTGAGACCGCCCCAGCACATGAGCAGCAGCCCGCACAGGAATAGTTCATCCTCACTATGCAGCAATAAGGAGTGTTTAAGAGCTTCCATAAGAGCCAATGGCAAGGGGATCGCTTCTTTTCTAAAGGTCTCATCCCAATCAGCATTTTTCCACACCATCAAAGGCGGAGATTTCAGCATGCCCTGTAAACGGTCCAAGCCCAACTCCAAGCACCAAACTGCATGGCCCCCAGAGTTGCCACAGCGGACTTCTTGCACTCGCGCCCCCGGTCAACCTGAGAGCCTACGCTAAGACTCTCGAGGAAACTTGTCAGCTGGAGCAGCTTGATTCAAGTTTGACAACTCACAAAAGGTTGACCAGCACAGCCAACCCTGCAAGCGCTTCTTTAAAGTAGACGGGGCGCGGTCGCGAAACACTTGCTGCACGCTAGCCTCCGACATAGCACCAGCATTCCTTGGCCAGGAGCTGTGATCTGCCACCCTTCACGCACAAACTACCCAAGCTCTGGCCAGTTTTTGGCGCTCCTCGTCTTCGAGCTTGCGCGCTTGTGGCTCATTTCCACAAAAGAAGGGAGAGATGAACACCAAGGGACGTGCCTTTGGCGGAGGGACACCAGCAATGGAACCAACCTGGAACCTGCTGGGTCTAACCTCACGCTTCATAGCAGCCGAAGAAAAAGAAAACAAGAAACACAACAAAATCAATCTGTCAACCACCTCTACAACCTCAACCCAGCAAAGCTGCAGCCACTGAAAAGTACATGCAAGGAGGTGATGGTTTGCAGGTTCACCTAAAGGTGATCTGGTCCATCATTCTTCCCACCAGCACTTGGGCACATGGCAGTCATCTCTAGCGCAGTTCAGGACAGCATCAATGCCCCGATCTCGTAGCGCACACAGGTTGAGGGCATCCTGACAAAATGACCACTGTGCAAGAGCCATGTAAATCTTTCGACACAGTCCTCCAACGAACCAATCCAAAGTTCAAAGCCAGTATCATCATCTTTCACCACCTTCAATTGGCTCATCAAAACAACTATGGCAAGTGTCTTGAGTTCACAGACTGTGAATCACGGTATGATGTATTCGATTACAGCAAACGGCCTTCTCAAGTTATCTGGTATTTTTCTCCGTGTATACAGCATTATTCAGCGATTAGTCATTTTCGTTTGGCACATCAAATTCTTCACGGAAAATTGATCTCGTTGCTAGCAGGAGATCCTAGTCCCTTGCACGTGTGGGCTGTTGCTGCGTACCAGGTCAGCAGTGAAGGAAAAGCCAGGATCTGCTGAGATCCTGAAGGCAAATAACTTGGGCGCTGAGTAAGCAACGTGTAAAAAGAACTTCTTTTTTCCTTCATTTTTTGAGATGCTTCTTTTTCTACTCATCATCACAGTCGAAGTAGTCCTGTCCGGCTCCTGGTCTGCAAGCCTGGCGGCCTGCGAGCCAAATCCCAATCCGTAGAATCACAGAACAACAATTCATAGAACAGTGACAAACCTCCTCCGCTGAAGCTTCCTGACCGGAGTGCATCAAAATTAGCACATTCAAGTTCTCTTTTCGATGTTCTTTTACCTCTTTTCAGTGCATCAGTGTAAGCCGTCAAACTTTTTGGGGCCTCTTTGTGTTGCCTGGCACGCGCTTCTTCACGCTTGGCACCAAGCTCTTGGAGCAAAGCCTATCATACTTCCATCGCTCGAAGAAGAAAAAAGAACCCGAAACAAAACACAATCAACTAATCCACTATAATATCGCCCTAATACAGAGTCTTCATCGAACAACGCTCAGCAAGAATACACCTGGATAGCCTGTTGCGACTTTTGTCAACACATGCATATTGTCCGGCCACGCAAACAGCGAATGGGGGCAGCAGCAGTAGCAGCAGCAGGGCTCCACCAAGCGATGCTAGAGGCCATCATTGGCAATGCGACAACAGACATCATCATCATCATCGTCATCATAATCATCATCATCATCTCGCCAAAAAGATTGAACCAAACGAGAGGAACTTGCACAAAACAAACAGGCTTGGCCATTGCCCTTTTGACAAGTTTATGTAAGCCTGTGAAGATTTCAGTTTGTATTGTTTCCTGCGCCTTCTATCAACCATGTTATCACTTTTGTCCATTGCCTTGTGTTTGCGTTGATATTGTTTGGGCACCACTGTAGTTGTCAAACTTGTAGCGAGTGGGCACCCGTTACTCCACCCGGAATCCACGTCATTCACAAAGTCTTGCCAAGTGTTGGGTCGATGATGGGTTTGCACAGAAATCACAACACTGTCATCGGTTACATAACATGTTCATCTGTTTCACAACGTTGTCGTCACCTTCAAAGCGTTTCATTGTAATTGCCAGCGTTTAACTTGGGGTGGGAGGTGGGGGGGAAGTCATCGCTTGTCTAAAATGTTCATCGGATTCACAACATTTGTCACGATAGATTTCGTTTGGTTGGATCTCTCGGAGGAGGCTCTGAGCCGGTCCGGAGGAGGTTCCGGAGCAGGTTTCGGAGTAGGCTTCGGAGGAAGGTTCCACACAAAGGGTTGGGAAGGTTCTGGAAAAAGGTGCGGATGCAGTCAAAGCAGCCTCGACCTGGTGGTTCATCGTTTCGAGCACACGCCTAGACGGTCTGATGATCCTCGGCGTGAAGGAGTTTGTTTCGGAGCACTGCAGCAACGAGCGCGGTGATGTTAGTGGGTTTCCAGGAAATCTTTGGGCGTGGGCCCGCCGAGAAAAGTAGGCTTTGCATCAGCATGAAGCTTGATGGTCTGCAACATGTTTTTGAAAAAACTACATGTTCCTAGCTATTAGGGATTTTCTTTGGGTTTATTTGTTGAGTTACGTTCTTATTGAGATTACTTTGGGATTAGCTTAGCATTTCTGTGGTTGTTCAAGGTCTGGAAGCAAACTTTTTGGTTCTTGTGTTGGGAAAAATTACTTTGCATCCACATGATTGATCTGAACTCAGCTGCCTTCTGTCTTCCGACGGAGCGTCAGAAGAAATTGCTAATCTGTACAAGCACCTCATCTGCAGAGAGGTTTCGCAAGCAGTGGTAAAGCAACAGCAAAAACTCGATTACCTGCACCCCCTGACCCTGTAATTTGTAGGGTCCTAGGCTACTGTAGCGCCTGCTCTTGTTGTCCGTAGTTCACTTCTGCTGTAGAGCTCAAATTCACTTTGCACTTGACTCTGCCATTGCAGCAACGCGAGCTCGCTGCGCCGCTCACTTGCACGACATCTTGGGCAACACCGATGTGGTCGGTCACAAAGCCAGTACATAGCCTTTAGTATTGCAACCTTGGGCAGTTCACCCCTTCATACTCATCGATGACAATGTTTGTGAGGTCGATGACAATGTTGTGAGAGTGATGGCCGTGTTGCGAAATCGGTTTACGCCCAACCCACCTACCCACCCACCTCACCCGATTTTCATCACCCGACTGATCGATGACAAGGTGATGTCGATGACAATGTTGTGCAACAGATGACAATGCTGTGAATCAGAGAACAAACCCAAGCAGCATCCCCAAGCTAGAAGCATGCTGCGCGTGCTGAAGATCTATTATGCAAGCCTTCAAACTTCATGCTGATGCATAGCCCACCTTTTCCGGCAGGCTCACGTCCAAAGATTTCCGGAGGCCAACATCACCTATATGTGGCAAAAGTGCTGGCATGGTTCCAGCCAATACCCTTCTCCAGACCCCTCCAGAACCTGCTCCAGAACAGAACCTCCTCCGGAACCTGCTCCCGAACCTCCTCCAGAACCTGCTCCAGAACCTCCTCCGGAACCCGCTCCGGAACTCCAGAATTTCCTCAACCTGGTCCGGAAACCCGCTATGGCTGAAAAACCCTAAAGCTTCGCTATTCGGGAAAAAACCATCGAAATGCCACGCCCGTCTACGGGCGGCAGGCCAACAGCTTGTGTGAATCAATCTCCTTTGGGTATCGGCCCACAACATCACATTGGCAGGTCATGATCATGGACCTGCCATTGTCACATTGGTAGTCCGACTACATTCAAGATTGTCTCCAAATAAGTGATAAGAGCGACCAAGCTCAGGAGATGTTGACTCTTGACGCGGAAAAAAAGAAACACAGCTTGGCACTTATTCTTGCGAAAACACGTTTTGCTTAGACCAAAAAAATAAAGGTGTTGGAAGCGTGTTTTGTGATGTCTTCAAGCCCCACTGGAACAGCCTCCAAAGAAGCTCGAAGCCTTGGGGCACTTTGCACATGCCAGTTTGTACAACAAAACTGTCATACAAATGTCTTACATAACAGTAGTGTTCATGCAACACTAGTTCTCTGCATTCCAAACCAAAGGCCTTTTGAAACGAAAAACTGTACCGAGAACAGGGCTGGGCAGCGCCTTCCCCCAAGTCGCCGTCGAGCAAGGCCATGTGAAAATTGGCACTGCCAGTATACCTTCCCTAGCATTACCTCCTAAGCCACCTATTTGTCATACCTAGCCTGCTATTCTTCACAAAATATATCAACAAAGGCTAGAGCAAAGCTGAAAGGAAATCGGATCTACACTGACCTGAAAACCTCTTATGATAACAACTGCGCTTCTCTTGTGCCTGTGCTGTGCAGCCCTCCCATTTACTACTCGCAGAAGCTACAAGTGCTGCCAAACGCATTCGCTTTAATCTGCTTGCGCAAAAAGAGCGGAAACACATGCAGATCGCACACCTTCAGTTGAATTGTCACAAGAACAAGTTGCGTCCTGATCCAATTGGGCAGTGAGTCATGCTCCACTTCAGGACATGGTCCAGTTGCCTCAACATCCTCCAACAGCTCATGGCTAATAGGCTTCTCAGATTGCAAAGAAAACAAAAAGACAAATGGCTTGCCTCAGACTCCTCACCACACGCTGGCAAGGCAATGAAATGCCTCAATCCAAAAACTATAATGATCCTTTTCAAGCCCGCTCCTACTTCATCAAGTGGGCACCTACTTACAGTAATTAAGTACGGGAGTAAGCTACTAGCTACTGAAGCTACTACATACGGACACGGGATAGCTCACGCTAATTATTTGGTTCCTCAATGTGTTGGAAACTTAATGATTTGGGTCTGTCTGGACAGCACGAGCCTCTCATTCCAAGACAGCGACAAGTTGCCAAAACTGAGGCGGGCGCCACATACAGGCGAGTAAGTGTGCCAAAAATACGATGTTGATTATGAGTCTCACCTGCGCGTCAAAACTCCTCCAATAATTCGAGTCTGTTACAGCAATCAGTTTCCCTCAAGTCTGATCGTTTTCTGGCCATGCGGATCATGGCTGGCTTGAGGTTAAGCTTTTCCTCCAGAATGACAAGAAACCTGACACCCATTCTGAACGTTTCCACATACAAACCTGCAACGGTTCTGAAAATTAGTTTCATTGACAAAGCTCACAAACGAAGTTTTGTTGCCTGTTGAGTTTGAAAAGCCTCATGAGCTTGGCAAGCCGAACCTCACAAGCTACATCTTTAAGCCAAACAAATGCACACAAACAGAAGACGGCTAGGAGAATAGCACAGTCTGTAGGTAAGAACAATGACGGCACCTCATACTACCTATGAAATTCAACAGAAAAGCATACTGGGGGATGCAAAGGAACTGTCATTGCCACCACATATAATAGATGGAATGGTCGTGAAAAGAATGTACTGCGAGCAATGCAGTCAATGTACAAACGGTAGATTCCGTCAGCTGAGCTTCACTTCCGCAAGATTGTTCAACTTTCAGAATCGCTAAGTCTCGTGCCAAACGAACAAATTTCATCAGTTTGACAGACCTGCAACACAAAGGATAGGGACACAAAAGCAATTGGACAAAGTGGCTGCTTCAGGCCTCATTTCAGAACCAACCTCATCTCCAGTAAAAACCTGCAATGACGGAGTGAGCGAAACTATCAGGTTTGTGCTCAGTGCTTGAAGCATCTTTAATAAGCTGGCCTGAACCAACAGGTCGATGGGGAACCACGACAGGAGGTCAAAGAGAAAGTAAGTCATGCAATACCTGATGCGCTGGATGTGGTCAATGCTCTCTGGGCCACAACCTTTCACCCTTCAGAGTTCGCAACTCACCTCTTTGCAATTTCCCACCAATCGGTGACGAGAATGTCCTGGCTCGTCCAAAAAGCTACGACTACAACAACTGACACTGCAAAAAATTAAAGCACTTTTTGCGTTGTAAGAAGGAACCATGGAACAATGCATTCCGATCCTCCATGTAGAAACCTGTTCGAAAGCAAAGGACCGTGTCGACCTCAGAGAGTTCGGAGAGGACTCGTTCACTCTCTTGTCTGAGTCTAAACTTGTCTAAAAACATCAAAACACTAAAGTCGAACTAGGATGGCTAGCCGTATTTCTATGTGTTCAAGCGAACAATGCTCATCTGCCCAGCACTACCTGTTTCTGATGTTTCTGATGGTGATCTGTTGCATCCTGTGTTCCACGCGGCGAAAAGAAAGTCAATCGAGTATTCAACAGCCAAGGCTGCGCCGTATGCTTCCTCAAGGAAAAGGCCGACATCCCACTGAACTCAAAGTCCCAAATCAGAAACACGGATTCTTCAAGAACTGCTCCTGATCGAATCCTATCCGCCATGTCAAACTGATGATGGTGTATACAATGAGTACACCGATGAAAACGTCCCAGCAGACCTGAGGCATTCAAGGCTCGGGGTGGCTCCAGCACTTGGTAGGAGAAGAAGACAGCAAGAGCAACAAGTAACGCGTTTATATACCGTCTTTTAGGATGGAGACAAAAAGCGAATGAAATAGACAAAGGAACAGACTTCAAGGGTGCCTTTGGTCCTTGTGTCACTCCCTTGTCTTCCAAGGTTGGAACTTTCCAGGGATCTCGTGGCGATATGATGAAACATCGCCTGAGATTCCAGGAATGCAAATTCGTGCATTCAATCCAACGAAACGTCACTTCTAAGATTCTATGATCCTGGCTTCGGAGTCCTCCCCTGTACCAAATTGTCATGCAGCAAGAGAGTCCGAGACTTCAAGGATCTTCAAAGTGTGGTCTTCAAGCGTTACCAAAAGCCAACTGTGTGTAAGTTCAGCCTGGTCAGAGAGGCTTTCAAAGGAAGTCACTTCAATAGCACCAGTTTCATAAGCACCTTCATGGACAAAGGACTCGAAGTTGAGGTCATCCCTTCTGTCTGTGGCGGGAATTCTGCCCGTACAGTCAAGGTAGCCGACCATCACGTGCATTCCCTCTGCATTCTTGAAAATCAGAATCCTCCTTCACATGACAGGTCTCGATCTCTCCCCGGGTTGCTTTGCAAATACACCAAAAATGATTTATATAGTTTGCCAATGGCCGAACGCTCTCAAAATGACAAAGTCACTGTGTAATCCCAATCGTTGCAATGCATCCCCCGCGCTGCCTCCCCGGTGTTTCCAGTACCACCAGTGCCGGCTGGGGCACCATGCACACTTGGAACTCGGGCCTGGCAACCCTTTGATGAAGGTGTTCCAAAACGAGCTCGAAAACATGTTCAGCTTCAGCATTGAATCTACTCACAGTATCAGTATCTGTATTTCGCGCTTTCCTGGTCCGAGCCCTTTGGCTTTCTGTTGCCGGTCCCAAAACAACACCATGAAAACTCCCCAGAATAGAACTCTCGGCAACTTTTGAACAAGTTTGCCCCAATCAGCCTTTCTCGGTCTGATTCGTGAACACACAAAACTGCATTGGCACATTGCAGTTCGGGTGGCCAGGACAACACCAACTGCAATGTCTGCATCTACCTCGATGGAACTTTTCAAGGTCTGCAAAAAGCCCTCTTCTTCGCCTTGCAAAACTCATTTGATCACTACTTGTTTGATTATATATATATATTGCAATTGTGAGGCATCACAAATGGGTAAAGAAATGCAAAGAACTGAACCTGCTTCTGAAGCTGAAGGAAGTCCGGTTGCGCAAATCCTAACACAAATCACAAAATTCACATATCCAGCACTAGTGGCACTAATCATTTGTGAACCATTGAGGTGTTGAGCCTCTGGGTTCGCGGGTTGCCACGGGATCTCCTTCAAAACGCTCAAACTGTGTGCATCCCTCGTCTGAATGGCAAACAAATTCTGCAAAATCCTCTGTTCGTTCTGTAGGATTTGTTGCAACACCTTATCACAGTCGAATTCATGGCACAATATCTGAGAGCAAAACTCAGCTGAAGGTTTTTAGAGTTCCCTGCAATGCGGGCTGCCATTTCCTGCTCAACACTTAATTGCTTAACACCTGAAACAAGCCTAGTTGCTTGCGCGACCAAATTCAAAGGATCAAATGATTCAAAAGTTATGCTGGATGCCTTTGACATGCCAACATTTCCTGAATTCAACGAATGATTGACACCACACACAAGGCTATTTGAGTAGGTTCTAGCCATTCCGTGCCTCAAACAGTGCCACATCTCCCACATTTCAGCATGCGTTTACTGCTGGAGGTCAAACACATTCTGCCAACAGTCTTCAGTAGTTCGCTGTTCAAGAGTTGTTGCCACTTCCAAAAGCACAGCGCCTGTCCCCAAAAGAATTTTGATGTCATCCAATGGAATCACGATGTCCATGTGAGCTAAGAACATCAGGTCGTTCGATGCTGTCTGTTGTACAGTTGAGCAAGTGTGAACCTTTTTTGCAGGTGATAGAGCCAGGCATCAACTGCCAATCACCCACACACAGGGTGAAAAAGGTCTAACGAATGGAACATGAGTGTGGAGGGCCCCTAACCTGTTCTCATCCCTTTGACGAAGGTACCAAGTCACGTCTGCCAGTGAGCGCACAGCAGGACCAAAATAGTTTGTGTTGGCAGCATGAAGTCGTTTCGTCCACAATTATAATATGTATAAAATGTATATATATATATGTAATGTAAATATAATGTGTATGTATGTATATGTGATATGTATGTGTATAATATATATATATATACATATATGTAAAACGTCATCAAGTGATTGGTTTTGTGCAACTGACATGAAACACAGCTTAACGCCTTTTTCTCTTCGAAGGCACTGGGGGCGTGTGTCCGGCCATCAGGCACTGGGTTGGCCTGAAAGCGAACTCTGGTGAGAACTTTGGTCTAGACGACGGCTCACAAGCAAACAAGCCCTTCAGGCTTGGAGTGATCCTCAACTGCACTCAGCTCGGTTTGGCTGACTTTGGCACAAGCTTTGGAACTAGGCTCTAGTTCGGCTTGACTGGACCGAGGGTCAAACTCCCTCTTTCCTACAATAAACCCTTCATCAGACCCCCGGTGTTCACAGGCAGTTAGTTCAAAGGCTTACGAAGCATGACCCAGGATGGGCGGGTGGGCGCTTTTCGGGCAACGAGACAACGCGTCCCACCCGCCCGCCCTGAGCCAACTGCAGAGCATTTGAAATGAGCACAAAGCCCGGGAGCCTCCTCCCTAAATCCTTTATGACCTTTCGATCCTTTACAAGGAGCTTCAACGTCATCAAGTGATTGGTTTTGTGCAACTGACATGAAACACAGCTTAACGCCTTTTTCTCTTCGAAGGCACTGGGGGCGTGTGTCCGGCCATCTCCCCCTTAAGCTCACACGCTGCCAGTTCCTTTGAATTTAGGATCAAGCTCTCAAAGACTTCAAGGGCCGAATCCGTCACAGCGAGTTCCTGCTTCAAAAGGGGGTGATCAACATTTCCTAGAAGGCGGGTCTCCAATGTTCGATTCCGTCGGCACTCTAGCGAACCAAGCCTGCGAAACTTGCGTGGCTTCGTGAACAAGATGAATGCGCATGAGTGCGTTTGCAATACACCCGTCGGCATGTCCTTTAATTAAGGCAAAGCGAACAGCTTCATTATCAAGAAACAAGACTTGCAATCCTTCTGCTATTCGGTCACCCCACAATAACATCGACAAGACTGCAGCGAGCATTTCAAGTTCATAGATGATGGTGTCTTTCACGTCCGCCCCAAAATTGTGGCACATTGCAGAATTCAACTGGAGACCGAACCAAGCCAGGCAAGCACCAAGGTCATCAATCAGTACGCCACCCAAACCTCCGATTTGTTCTTCTTGCTGAAAGGAAGCGTCAGAAAAGATGTACCACTGCTTCAAGCGCTTGGCACTGACCATTCTCGGTTTTCCAAATTGCAAACGAGCCAGCATGAATTTCAGGGCTGTCTTCAAGCTTTCGTCGATCGTCTTTTGTGTACCATAGGCGTGCTCGATCAACTTGCTAAGAACAAGGACTCCTAGACGACCATGCACGAAGCTGTCGGCAAACCCTAGCTTTCCTCGCAAAACAAGGGCTTCTTGTCGGGACAGGCTATTCTTTTCGAGCGCAAGCATGATCATGTCCTTCAGCTCGTTCTTCCTCTGTTCGGTGTTCTCAATCAACATCTTCCGCTCAGAGGACAGCGAAAGGTCCACCACAACACCCAGAGCCTTGCACAAGGAAGAAAATTCTGTCTTCTTCTTTCCTTCTCGTGCAAATTCCCTGCCAGTGATCATGAAGACCAACTCCATAGCCCGACTAGCATTCTCCTGGGCTGCCGGTCGGGACAAGAGGATAAAGTCATCGAAGAAGTTTGCGCTGAGAAGGTACAAGCCCCGAGTCGCTATGAAGTGAAGCATTTTTGCAAAGCGCAGAAAAGCATAAACACTGTGAGTTGCTCCAAATGGAAGCGTAACCAGCTGGTACACTTCCGCATGGCCCTTTTGGCAGTTGTAAATGCTGAAATACGCATATCGCAAGTGCTCCTCTTTCACCGGGATCTGTCGATAAGCACTCTTCAGGTCAAAGGTCTTGGCCCTGATGGTACTATCCGCACCGAGCTCTTCGCACCTCAGGAAAAATTTGTTCGTCAGAGCGGCCGGCGTGTCTATCATGTGGAGGTCAACCTTGTTGTGAACCGTGCAAGTCTCATTGATTCCGCTCACCGAAAAATCATCAATGAGCCGAGTTTTATTGCTTTGCTGCAAGGGGAACCTCCTCGACACTACTGCATCCGGTTCAAGTTCATCCAACCTGAATGGACCTCTGGCCCAACCTTTTGCCACCTCATCCATAGTCTCATCCAGCAACGTTTGATCAACCTGCTGGCTGCCCGAACTTCGAGTCATGTTCAAGATGGCCTGGTTCTTCACCCTGGCGCCTTCATGCAGCTGAGGCAGGGTCTGCGTGCAAGGTTTGTACTGTTTCTGAAAAACAGGCGTGGGTTCGATGTCACCAGCGAGGGCGGCGCCCTCTCGAAGCAACTGCAAGACCTGGATGTCCTCGTACCCAAGCTCTTCCAGAATTTGTTCTGTCACCAACAAATGCTTGCTGACCGTGTTTGAACGAACATGACCTGGCCTCTGTGCTGCATCCTCTTTTTCTGCCTGCCTCAACTCCAAGGCACGCTTTAACCACTTCTTGCACCAATGAGCTCGATAGTCGCTCATCATCGCATCGTCCCACACCAAGGTTTTTTCTAGGGCGACGTTCAAATCCTCTGGAATCTGATGCCCACTCAACAAAGGGTGGCCTGTCTTGCAGGCATGCTCAATGAATGCTTCTACGGACCACGGCAACCCAAAAACCACCTTGAAACACTCAGACCATTCAAGACCTCCCTTCGAAGCCTGACTCTCCCCCCCTGGTGAGGAAGAGAAGGGAGAAAAACGCAGGAAACGAGCACCGGTCGGGACCTGCACTGGGTTGAAGTCCAGAGTAAACAAGGCAGCGGGCTTGGGGAGCTTCTGCAACAAAGCGCAAGGTACTTGAGCCAAGGAGGGAGTAAGAAACGAAGCTGTGGCTTGAAAATTTGGCACCAAATGTGGAACTTTGCGCCTTGGTTGCAGACCGCTAGAAGCTTGGGCCGCTTGGGCCTTCAACAACGGATAGTCATGGATTTCCTGAAGGGACTGAGGCTGCAATGTCAAGCCTTGCTGATGAGCAGCCTGGAGCACACATTGCACCAATGCTACACACATCTTGTGCGGGAACTGCGATTCGAGACTGGTCGCCCAAACTCTGTTTCCTGAGCTGTCCTTTGCAAAACGCCAGGGCTCGTGCCGGTGTGACTTGTCACACGCAATGCAAAGTTGTCGGATCTCAGGGAAAGATGCGACCAGCCTGGTCCACTTGTTTCTCGCGCCACCTAACATGCAAGCTTGAAAATCGGCAACAAAAAGTCGGCAACTTCTCATCAGTCGCAAGACCCAATCTGTTTGCCAAAAATATGAATTCGAAGGATTTTCAACTGTAGCAAAAACACCTGCTCTGACTGCCTTCTCAAACATCTTGCAAGCGTAAGCAAAAAGATCATTTGCAATCAACACACGCCGCATCTCATTCTCTGGCAAGTTTGGCAAGCCATGCGGGAATTCACAACTGCGAAGTGGTTGAGGGTCGTCCCATCTCTGTTGGATTTCTCTGGCCCTGGAGGCCGTGCCACAAACGGGCGCAAAATGCCCCCAAAGAAGTAAAGGAGAATCCATCCAATGTTCCAACAACTGTCTGTCAGGTTCTCGTCTGAGATCCAGCTGGAAAATCGAACTGCGTGCTCCTTTCTTCCGATCTTTGTCAACTGCTATGGATCCTGCAAGGCCGTACTGCTTAGCAGCGGCGCATAAAATGGCGCACCCAGCAAAAATTTCAATCATGGAAGTCTGTTCGACATGAAGGGAGTGCCACGTCTTGAATTCAGCAGTTTCGGTAGGCTTTCAGTGTTTATGGTCAACCAAGCTGTGTTTGCCCTGGCACTTTGGCTCCATGCACAGGCGCCATCCTCTTGGACAGCGCTCACCAACGGAAACCGAGGAATTGTGAGTGCAACCATCAGCTGTATTGAATGCAAAACACAGTGGTTCACCTTGAGGGGTTTTATGCCACTTTCCAATCAGAGATTTCGGCATAGGCGGCGAACCACCTTTTCCTCCTTTTCCCTTGCCCTTTCCTTTCTTTCCCTTTCCCTGGTCTGAGCGCACGACGTAAGGAGCCGGTCGACTCCACTCTTTTGACACTTGCTTCTCATGAGACATCGACTTTGCTAAGGGGGCAAGGAACAGGGTGATGTTTGGGCCAGACCTCAAATTGAGAAGCGCTTCACCCAAAGGGTAAGAGGCATCAGGCTTTTGGCGAACTGAATCCAAGACACTCGAAAGTCTCATCCAGGCAGCTCTATCACATTGGATGATCTGAGCTAACGACGGCTTGGAATACCCCGGCGGGCTTTCTCGATGCAATGCCTCAACAAGGAACGACTCCCACTCACAATGCTGGCTGTAACTCATTAGCTTTGCAAATTCAAAGGCTATGCCACGACGTGTCAAAGCGAAATGGAGCTTGAGCTCACTGTCCGTGACCGTGCTCAACTTCTCGTCCTGGTTCTTCAGGACTATCGACCCCTTTTCAAAGGCCAGCTCCCGGGTCTGTTTTGACCCTTGGACTTCATAAGCCCTGCTGACGCAAACCGATGGCTCCAGGTACTTGACAAGATTCTGGTCGAACATAGCACAGGCCTTCTCTAGGAGGACGTGAGCTGGCTCATATTCACCTTTGATAGATACCCCTGACAGTCGGCGCTTCAATGCTTCCATACGAGTTGACCTTTCAGCGAAAGGGATCTTCTTCGGCTGACTATCGTCAGGCTGATCTAGTCCCTGGCGTAAAACTGCAATCAAATAAGTCTGGGCCTCGAACGTCAGCCTCTTCACCAATGAGAGTTCCTTGAAGAGTCGGATCCCTGGTCAACAGCGGGCGCATGAAATTTGTGATATCATCGTTACTCAACGGAGTATTCGGCTGCCCTATGGCAAATGCCAGGTGACTCAAAGTCTTGATTCCATTGTCCTGCAGGGCTTGTCGGACAACATCGGTTATCCCCATCTCCGAAGCACGCGCCGTGAAGTGCGCCTCACTATCAATCACACTTGCCATGGCTCTCACGAGGCACCTTCTGGCAGTGCCAGGGTGTGAAAAAGGGTCCTAGCAAGAACACGACTCAAACAAAAGGGTCGTGTTGAACTTTCAAAGTTGAGAAAAATTAAGCTTCCGACCTTCATGTCAAAGACATGCTCACTTGTTTTTATCATGTCAAGGACATGCTCGGTGGATGTGGAAACTTGCAATGTCAACGACATGCTCCAATCAAAAGATGTCAAAGACATACTCTGCTAGAGCCACCACTTCGGTTCACTCCAACCTTCCAGAGCAAAGCTCTACTCACACCATCATGACAAAAATTCTGAGCAATGCTCAGCTCGCAGCACTCCGCCAAAACTTTTCTCAGCCCATCTCGGGCGATGGTGCATTCATCCACGGGCTCTCTTAATAGCCGCGTCAAGATGTCCTACCAAATCCTCCACTTTGCGGATACGATTTGGATCCTTTGGGAAACAATTCAAACACTTCGGATGTCGGACTCGGATGATGCGGTCCAAGGAGGTGAAGTTCTCAGTGATCTTCTGACCACACTTCGTTTTCTCAGCAACCACCTTTGCACAGTGCACCAGGCCACTTTTGGCATGTCTCCAGAAGTTGAACCCAGGTGGGACCTGTTCTGAAAAAGAATCCGGTTCACGACTCCTAGCTTCGGGCTCCTCTTCACTGGACTCGGAATATACTCGCTGCTGTCGCTTCCACTCGAAGAATCAATCGCAATCAAACCCTGTTGGACGAGTTCCAGGGGAAACAAACTAACTTCTGCAGCACATGCCTTGCTTTGGTGCTCTAGGTCTAGCTCATCCTTTACACTTTCACATTCTGCTTCCAAGTTCATCACCTCTAAGGCCTGATCCAAAGCTCCCGACGATGCAATTGGGATTGGCTCCTCTGGCATTGTTCCTCTCTCGACAGGCTCACTTGCAGCTGGAATTGCCGGGGTCACTACCCCAGTCCTACCCTGAAACAACCACCAATCAATGTTCCTTGCTCTGCCATGTCTTCAAGACTGAGCCCAAGACGAATATTCTTGAGGAGCATCTGCAACTTCCTGATCGGCCTGGTCTGAAGTTCCCTGGCATAGACAACGTCACTTCCTGTCAAAGAAAAACAATGATGGCCTAAGACTGCTCGAACCTCCTTATCCATCCCTGAACGGGCGCACCAACTCAGGAGTGTGGCTTTCAAAGAATGTGATCTGCAATTCTCGGCGTTTGATGTACCTTTCAAAAGCAAACGCAACCAAACTGAGGCTTCTGACGTTGACAGTGGCCTGGCCCCGAAACCACCACCAGCCTTTGGTCCAGACCAGCCTGATGTCCAGACCAGCTGTCTCATAAAGTCCAAGAAAGGATGAGATCCAATCATTGTGAGGCGATGCCATCCCAGGGTACAACCAATGGCAAGAACTGTTCTCCCCTCAAACCAACTTCGGAAGTCTTGTGTTCTGTTGTGTAAAGGACCAGGCGCCCATTGCGTCTAGCCTCAATGTCCACATGATGAACATACCTGATATCTGACCAGCGAGCTCTTGCATAAATGCAGATAAGGAATACACCAGCACCCAAGCGGTCAGTCAAGTCAGCTTCACTAGCAAGAATCTCATGCAGCTTCCGAAGATGTTCAACCTCCAATGGGGGCGCCTGTCTAATTGTGCCTTTCTCTCTCCTCTCCAAAGCCGCGAAACCCAGGAGCCTTCCTGAAGTCAGAATGTCATCAACACCTCTGAGGCCCACCGTGAACTTGCAAAACCGAATAGTCTCCAAGAAAGCCCCTGGGGAAGTGAGCCCACGTCCCGCAGTATGCCTCTCTGCACGAAGGAACTGAAAATAAGCCCAAACATCATGCTCTTCCAATGGTATGGGATCAACAAAGACCCCAACTTCGACACAGCGAGCTGAATGCCACTTGTAATACCGCCGCAAGGCTGAGGCCCTCTTGAGCAGAGCGTTTGGGCTTTTGGTTCCAAAACAAGCCTTCAATGTTTCAACAGCCTGATCTCCAGACGGATCACTACGAAGGTCACGACAAACCTGTTCACCGATGGTCGAAGCTTGCCAGTTGCATGCCAAAAGGTCCAACCAGAGTCCACATGCTTTCTCAGAACTCAGCCGTTTGCTTTCCATTTCATCCAAATCTTTTGTACATGCAATTGCACTCTTGTAACATGCTTCTGCAGGTACACTGAGTTCACGGCGACTTGATGAACCTGGATTTTCCGCCTTAAGCATCAATGCAGATCGACTCTCATCGATTGGACGAATCCCTGGCAGCAGGCAATGAAGTGGACTTGAACAAACCGTTCACAAGCTTTGATTCCCAAGGCAACTGTAAGGCATCTGCAGGTTGACTGTACTGTGTGTTATTGGGTTCAGGTCTCGACTCGGCAGACGACATGTTGCTTTGCTCCAACTCTTCTTCATCTTCAATCAAAGGATCGAAAAACACGTTGTCGACTTCCGGAGGAGGTGCAGGGACTATAGTAATCTTCACGAACAAGGTCAGCAAAACTAAAATCTTCAAGATTCTCCAGCGGCCTGATCTCCAAGAATTCGGGATCATCCAGTCCTTCTCCAACATCCATGGCTCGAAGAGCCGCACCCCTACACCCCCCTGCCCGCTTTTCGGGCAACGAGACAACGCGTCCCACCCGGCCTGAGCCAAATGCAGAGCATTTGAAATGAGCACAAAACCTGGGAGCCTCCTCCCTGAATCCTTAATGACCTTTCGATCCTTTACAAGGAGCTTCAACATGCTCATGTGCCAACAAATTCTCCAAGTCTACAATTCTTCTAGTGGTCCAATCATCGTCTCAAAAACAGGGTTCCTAGAGGAATCTGAAGGTATGCTTTCTGGGTTGTCTCTTGATGTCTCCATAAATTCTATCAACCTCTCACGCCTGTCCTTCTCATTTGCAACTGTGCCTGCAAGTCGACTACATGGCTGTATTGTTTGTTACGTTCATCAATTCTCTATTCCCGGGTTTGAACCTTCTGCCCAGTGACTGCTAGTGGTCCTTCTGCGGGAATTGTTCCTTGTAGAGCTGCTTGTTGCATGACACGATGACCATGAAACTGTCCTGGGGTTGATCTCATATCTCTGGCTTACAACTTACAAGTTCCCTGCGTTGATTTCTCACATCATGTCATAGCTGATTATTGTTAGGTGTCTGGTGCTTCTTGTTCCACATCCATTGTGGATTCTCCTGGTAGAGTCTAATAGTCTGTCTGTCCCCTGCGTTCATGTTCATCTTTCTGGTCAATCTCCACCATTCTGAGTCCTGCATCATCCACTCTGCCCGGAGTTTGCATCAAGCAATAATAGCGGTCTTCAAACTACTTACTGCGAGATTTTCTGAACCTGAAGGCCCAGCGGTTAAGTGCTCTGTACATGTCAACTCGAGTGGTGTGGTTTTCTTTCTGCACTCCTTCTTGGTGCCTTGGGTCTGAGGCTTCGTGACCATGGCACTCTAAAATGGATGCTGGTCGTTGTCTAAGAAGGGAAAATGCACAACTGTCCCACTGCACATCTGGGCTTTATGGTTCTCTTGGCAGTTTAGCTCGAACCATTGCTCTCAAGCATGTTGCGCTCTCAAACACAACCTTGCTCCACAGGTGTTGGCATCGTCCTCGCTTTCTCGACATGTTTCTTCAGCTGCTCCGCATCACCTGTCCAACCTTGGTTTGGCAGCCCCAGAAGGGGAGATCGGGTTCGAGTTCAGTGGAAGTGCCAGGGAATGTGCCGAGTGGCGATCACAAGGAAGAATCCAAGAAAAAGGTGGAGAAGATGAGAAAGGGGAGATTCGGCGAAGCGACACCTCCAAAAGTGAAGCAGGAGGTCAAGGAAGAAAAGCACGCAGTGACCCAAGAGGTTCAATTCCAGGTCAACCCTGGATGGCCTTGACTCAACGAGAGAGAGGAACGAAAAAGGCAAAGGAATCGCATCAGGATGCTTCAAGCGGGAAACATGGATGAGTCAGGCCGAAGGCCCTGCCGAAGGCAGCCGGAAACTGATTTCTTCGCAACTTCTTACTCAAAATTCAGATTGTATAAAGAAGTCATGTTGATGTCAGGTGACTTTTTGTTCAGTTTGATGCGAGTGGATTGCTGGCTGTTGGTTTCTGTTTTTCTCTTTTTTTTGCACGGGTGGAGCCGCCATTCATGCAGAAGATGCACAGGTCAGCTTGCGCAATTTTTCCTAGGTAGAGTCTCCCAAGGGCCAAACGGAACCAAACGAACCAGACCAGCGGCCCAAAAACACAACAACCAAACCAAAACGCAGCAAGAGAACAAGGAGACTCTACTTTGTACATGCAGATTGTGAAACATGAAAGTGAAACATTGAGATATTGTTGCTACGACGTGTGGGCAATGAATTAAGGCAAGAAGATGGAAAGGCAGGTAATCTGTAGTGCGATGCATTAGCTTGCTGTCAACAAGGGTGGTAAGCGGTAGGCCTGTCACAGCAGGCCTTTGCAGAGAGCACTGTTCAAAAAGAGTGCTCATCATGCTAGTCTTGATCAGCAGATGGCTGGATCTCATATGATGGCCACTCTACAATTGGTCTGTCATTGGTCTGAAGTCTGATGAAGTGCGAATCAAAGTGCGTGGTCATCGCAGCTTGAAAACTGTGTTTTCTTTTTCTTTTGCATGTCGGGCGACACATCGTCCAACTCGCCCGATGAGCTGTTTGCGCATTTTTTTGCACGAGTCGAGCCGCCATTCATGCAGGAAGTGCACAGGTCAGCTTGCGCGGCATTTGGAAGAGTCTCCTTGGTGGAAAGGGGCCGAAAATGACAAAAACAGCCTCACCCTCTTTTAGCGAAGCGGGCTTGGGCCACTTTGGCCACAGATCAAATCCTGAGTCTGACGTGTATGCATGTGGTGAAAAGTTCTGTCACCCCACCTAAAAAGTTGCAGCCACTTCGGCGCAATCTTTTTCAAATCTCACCTTCCATCGCGTATCTGGCCACGCGTTCGCGCCAGTTGTCTTCCCACTGTCGTGACATCACTGCCACGCACCAGGCTGAAAAGCCTCTTTTGTACTCATCATCCCATCCCAAGGCATGGTCAAACCTCAGGAATGGGTACCACTCTCCAAACTTACAGGTCAGCCTTGCCTGTACGTATTGGACGAACTGTTCTCTTGAGAACAAACCTGTTGCCAGCAATCTTCGAGCTCTCCTTTCTTCATCTTCGCTCAAATATCGAACAATTTTCAAGTTTGCTCCAATCGAGGGCTTCGGGTGGCTCATCTCGCTCATAGGCTTCCCATAGGTAGTCATCATCTGGCAAAGTTGCGCCTTCTTCTACAGGCACATTGCTGTAGGCTGCATTGCCTCCATCCACTTCCATGTCTTCTACTCCGGCCTCCTCATCTCTCTCTGAAAATGTAGGTCGGTACTGTCTCCTGTACCCATGAGTTGGGCTCAGCACAAAAAACTCTTCTCCACTTTCAGCATCACTACCGGAGTTCAAAATCCTGTACGGTCGTAGTCGTTGCAGCACCGGGTCCCAATCCGTGAGGTACTGCTCTACTGTCACATCATCTCGGCTGTGACTTCTCTCTTCTTCTTCCTCTCCTTCACCTTCTCTTGGTCTGCGCCTTCCTCTGCTCGACTGAGAAATTTTCTCTTCCTCATCAAAGCTTCCTGCTGGACCCTCACGCTGTCTCCCAACTCTTGAGCCTCCACGTCTCCTTCTCAAAAGTGCTGGTAGTGCAGGTGGTGGCTCGCGAATCCACTCACCACCTGTTGCTTCAACAGAAGCTCTCACGGCCCATTCTCTCATGTCTAGCCCTGATCTCATCGGCTGCTGGTCCTCATCTCTGTAGAAGTCAACAAACCAGTCGCCTTGTATGTAGGGCTTGACTTTTCTGAGCCATTTGGAAATCATCTTCCACTTGGTGTAGCCAACCCATGTGCCCTAGCCACAAGGATCGTGTAGCTCACAAACACCAAGATGTAGGTCAGCCATCCAAAGACTTGAAAAGTTTGGCTCTTGTTCTCGTCAGCCGTGAAATTCTCTTCATTTTCATTTTCTTGTTGTCCATAGGCTCCGGGATTGAGAAGAAGCAAAGTCACCATCTTCACCATTGACTTTGAAATCTTCACTTTTGTCTCACTTTTCTCCTCCACCAGGGCGGAAAGGCCAAGTTCTTCTTTCTCCCTCCTCATGGAAAGTCTCTTCACCCACATGGCAAAAGAACTGCTCCGCACCTTCCACGTTCATCACACCTGTCAAGTACATCAAGAATTCTCTTCTCTGGCGTGATAAACGCTTGGTGACCAAATCAGCCATGTTCCACAGGGCAGGAAAACCTTCCATTCTGAGGGTCTTCTGCATCCACAAGTATCTTGTGTCGATGTGCCTAAGGCGACCGACACCGAGCCTTTCTGTGAAAGATGTGCATGATGAGCCGTCAGTGATTGTCCTGATCATAACTTCTCTTGTTGTCACATCTCACAAACCGAAATTAGTGAGATTCTGGGTGGCACCTTCGCACATTGCACGCAGCTGCAGCAGCTCCGACTGGCCTGGCCAAAGCAGTGAGGCGCATTGGGCAAGACGCCCTCCTGAATTGCACTTCCTTGGGCGAGCTACAAACCCCACCCACTACAAACGAGCATTTTTCCACGAGTACGGACGCCGTGTGGGCATGGTGCCCAGGTCATCGTTGAAGGGAGGGAAAAACAGTCTGATGGTGGAGAAAAGCGCAAGGACATCCAACACAACCCAAACCAAACAACCCAAAGCCCACAGGCCGAGTCTGTGCTGTCGGCGCAGGTCTGTGCTCCAGCAAAGTGAAAAAGGGTTTCAAAAGGACTTTACTTCACGATTGCTAGTGACCAGCGGCCACACCACAGTGCGGCAAAATCATGGTCACGATGCAGGTCAGGAGTGTCGCAATGCTCCAACGCCGGTTGCGTCCATGTCAAAATGGAGTAGCGGAGCTATGCTGCATGAAGAAATTCCATGTCGGGATGTCCACCTCGCTCGATGCTTGCAGTTTGCGATGCATAAATTTCGTTTAAGTTTGTTTGTGAAAGATTTGGAACCTGGCGGTAGTACAACATTTTGTTTCTTAATTGTTTGAAAGCGACTTGTAGCGTAGTCGGAAGTTTTGAAAGAGTTCTTTATGTGTGGAGATGCTTTTAAGAGACTTTTAATATGTTTTCGTGTATTCTTTGTATAGTTTAGTGCTACGGGATATGTTTTGGCTCAAGGCCAATTCGTTTGGCTAGTGTGAGAAAAGGGTGCGAGTGTCTGAGAGCAGCTAGTGCAGCATTTGAAGTTTTCCGAAGTATTCGGAAGTATAAGGGAAAGGTTTCGCGCCGTACCGGACGAGTGTGTGAGAGCCTGTTGTGAGCTAAAGATCCAGGGGAGGTAGGTAGTCTACCGTGTAAGGTTGCTACCCGGAGTTTTTCGTGGTAGCGGAGCGTGGAGCTCCCAGGAAGAATGTCCAGTCCTACCGAGCGACGGACAGCATCGCCAACGAGGAGGCGACCGGTGAGTATGGAAGAGTACACAGGTCGAGAAAGATCTCCACCACCAGATCCAGCAGAGAGTGCTGCTAAAAAAAACCGGTACCGAACAGCCCTACCCCAACGGGGAGAACGTTTCAAGATGATTTCAACTCACCTCAGATGCCTGCGAGTCCTACCGGAGGACAAGGATTGACACAAGAAGCGTTGATCGAAGTATTGAGAAACCAGCGTCAGGATATCGTTCAACAGCAGAACTTGATCGCTGGACAAGGAGCACAAATTTCAGAACTGACCAAGCTAGTTTCAGGTTTGGTTCAGATGCAGACTGATGTCTTGAAAGACCAAGCTCAACGCGAAGCGGATGAGCGTGAGAGAAAGGCAGAAGAGGAGAGAAAAGCTGCAGAGGAAGCTGCCACGTCCAATACACCGAGAGCAGGATCACTGTTCACCTCAGCACCCAAGAAATCTGATTCAAAATATTCTGGAAGCAGTGGAGGAAAGATGGAGAGTTACATACCGAACTGTCCACAACTTGAGATCAAAGATTCAGGAAGGAGACATGAGATCAATACCTGGCTATCCTTCAGAGAGCGATTTGGATCGTGGTTGTGTCTTTTGGACGAGTGCTACGCAGCGGAATTGCAAGAGGCAGTGAAGCAAACAACTACCATTGAGCAAGGGAAACTTGCCCCGGAAGCCGCAGTGAGGAGTAGTAAACTGTATCACTGGATGAAACAAGCAATGTCAGGATACAAGAGGGGATTGGACCTCGCAGTCCTGCAGGAACGAGAGCAGGGAGGACTCACGTGCGGATACGAGTTGTTCAGGAGAATCAACAACTTGCTTGGAGTTACGACTCGAGCGGAAGCACTGTCACTGAGGGAAGCAGTGATGAGACTTGATGTGAATGGATTGAAGCAACTTGGATGCCCATCAGCAGGGAGTATCAAGAACCCGTTGGACACATGTTTGTTCCTTACGCAGGAGTTTGCACGCTTGCGAGATCAGTGTGCAGCATTCGCAGATCTCCAGATGATGGAGGTGGACCAGATCATGGTCATGATGAGGTGCCTACCGCAAGAAATTCACAGACACCTTGCGTTCCACGGGAAGTCTTCGACTTTACGAGAGTTGATGGAGTCATTGGAGTTCTATGAACAGCAATCGAAAGCACTCGACTTTTCCAGAGACAGTCACAAAGGAAATCCTGTTGGGTATGACCGACCACCCAAGGGAAGCCCCAAAGGAGGGAAAGAGCGCACACCAAAGGGTGAAGGCAAAGGCAAGGAGATTCGATGTCGTCGATGTGGGAAGCCAGGACATGTTGAGAAAGATTGTTGGTCAAAGTCACCAAAGCGTACCGATAAGGACAAAGGAAAAGGAAAAGGTAATGAGAAAGGTGGCAAACCAAAAGGTGGAAAGGATCGTTCACATTCGCCTTACGACCCAAAGAAGAAAGGAAACCCAAAAGGTGGCAAGCCCAAAGGAGGAAAAGGGGAACCAAAGGGCGGAAAAGGACCGAAAGGCGGGAAACCGAAAGGAGCACGTGCCAGTGTAGGAGAGGAGGATGAAGAAGACATTCTCGGAATGGGTTGTGTGCTAGACATGACAGTACCACCCGATGTCCTATTGAACCAGCTTCACAGCTATGGCAACCGACTGACGACGTCCAGTGTCGCGGACGCCGATGCCACTGACCCACACTTCTTGGTGGATAGTGGAGCGAGCGTCCACTTGATTAGTCAAAGTCTAGTGGATGAGGGATACCTGCAGATTTGCAGGGAGTGGGCCGTCAACGAACGATGCACCACAGCCAATGGACAAGAAATGATCTTAAATCGGTGTGTCGAAGCAGAGTTCAGCACGTATGCTCTCAAAAGTAGGCATGTTAGCTTTGTAGATTGCGATGGAGCCGCCGCGTCGTCGCCTTGTGCTGCTTCGCCTGTTGCTGCTTCGTCGAGAGCCGCCGCGCCGTCGCCCGCAGCACCTGCTAGCTCAAGCCTGTCACCAGTGTCGCGCAGCATTTGCGCTGGCAGCCAACTGCAGAGGCCGCAGAAGCTCAGAGTTACAGGTCTGATCGGATATGGACAGGTTAGTTTGCTGAGTGTTGCACTTCTTGCCAGTAAAGGTTGGACGTTTTCATGTTCACCTGGCAAGAGCTGTTCCCGAACCTCCAGAGAGGTAGATAAACCGGCGAAGCCACCATGTTTGTCCCTCTCACATTTTGGAGGTCACGACCAGGTTCCAAACAGAACTAAGAGTAGTAGAACTCATCTTAACATTTTTCTCTGGTGTAACGTGCCTTGGATTTCAATTGTCCACCCAGGAGTCATCGACATTGACATGTCATCGTCACTCCATTCGTTGCACTACACGTCCGATGTTGAACCCAGTTCGCACCGTGTTGTTCGTTATTCGACCATGCATGAAGCAGTTCAGGATTCGGTCTTGCATGTTGCAGAGCGTGAAGGTTCAAGTTCGGTGCACGAGCGCATTGACTGTGCGGACCCCGTCCAGCCCAGGTTTCGTCGAGTGGAGCATGCCTTCGGATGCTTGGGTCGATACCACGGAGTTGAGCGGAGAGAAGAAGAAAGAACAGAGTCCGGACACGGTCATGGAAGAAGCGACCGAGCCAGCGCCAGGCACTGTGATCGCTCAAGTCGAGCAACAGGACGCGGAAAGGGAGCCATCGGAACCGATGGAAGAGACGCGGAGAGTTGTCCTTGTCACGATGGAACCAGTGGAGAGTACCGAAGTGATCGTGAAACCTCCAGAACAGGAACCCGAGAGGAGCAAAGAAGTTACCGAGAAGCCTTCAGAGCCAGTAGAGGAAAAGGGATTGGAGACGGAGAAGCGCGAGTCAGGAGATCCAAAGGATCTTCCAGAGCCAGAGATCCCAGAGAAGCCTTTTGTTGCGGAAGAGAAAGCTCAGGAAGCAACATCCGAGCAGGAAGTGAAGTTTCGGATGAAAGCCTGGTCAAATTGGCTTCATCGACAAGATCAGAAGGACGAGGAGAAGCGGATCAGGAATCGCGCCAGACAGCGAGCGTTGAGACAGCAGCGCCGGTCGGATCGAGAGGCAGGACTTCAGCAAGCGGTTCGGAAGGGACCATCGTTGCGACGGTCGTGGACTGTGACGGTGGACGACCCACTACCGAAGGGGTCAGTCCAGAAGGTGTTGAAGCATCACACCAAAGCCCCGCGGCGAGAGCGGATTGTAAAGCTGCGATTGATCGAGAGAGAGGTTCAGGCCTCCAGAGTCACAGCCAAGGGCGAGTACATGATCCAAAACAAACATCGCGCGTGGATCACCCCCAAGGCACGTCCGCAGGCGAAGTCGTCGGCGACTTCGTCAGGATCTCGTGTGAGAAAGGAGTTCGTCGAGATCCCATCTTCCATGCTGCCTCAGAAGGGAGTCACGATGGTAAGCCTTACCGGTTCGGAAGCTTCAGACGTTGGGAACCTGGAAGAGATTCATGGAGCTCTTCCGGAGAGCACCCCGACACCGACCAAAGGTCCAAAGAGCGCTTCGTCTGGTTTAACCGGCCACGAGCGGATCACGTCCGAGACCATCGTGCGTATCCACGCGGATGCGCACGGGGGAGTGTCGGCGCGACGACAGGACATAAAGCCAGGTACCGCGTATTACATGAAAAGGAAGCCCGAGGAGCCGGGGAATGTGAAGTACACGTCCCAGGTCCGAGCGATCTGGCGTCCTTCAAGCAACGCAGCGGTATCGATAGAGGCTGCATCCACTTCTGGATCGGAAGCAGGTCACCAAGTCCTGACCTTGACAGAAGAGAATTTACGCCTTCACGAAACCACCAGAAGGACACCGAGACCAGCCCCATCCTTGCTGCCAATGAAGGCGAAGGCAAAGCCGGTGGGACCTCAACCCCCACCGGGTCCACCCCCGGGGTGGCAGGATCCAGTAGTCGACAGACCGGAGGAGACGGCAAGCCCGGCAGTTGCCAAGCCGAAGGAACCAGCGAGTCCGGTAAGTGTCGATCCGGAGAAGATGTTGGCAGTGATTGCTCAGACTGGAGTTCCGGAGCCGAAAACTCCACCGGTTCCGGGGCCAAAGACGCCACCGACACCAACGACGAGACCCAAAGCGAAATCGCGACCGCTCACCGAAGAGCAAAAAGCGGTGGCAGACGAGGTGTTAGCTCAAAAAGCCAGAGACCTCCTCAAGGCAGCAGACCTCAAGAGGGATACCGGGACCCTCGAAGAGGAGAAGCCGCCCACGGCATCAGGATCAGGCGCCAAGAGAGTACCGAAGTACTTGGCACATCTGACCGACGAGGAGCGCGAGAAGCTTTTTCGATCAGAGCTAGCATCCGAGCGACAGGCAGGAGCGATCGAATGGGAGAAGGAACTCAATCGCCAAGCGAAAGAAGAGGAAGAACACCGGAAGGCGAAGGCGCTGTACCGTTCAGAGAGGATGGCGCAAGCCTTGGAGCATGGAAAGGAGGTTCAGCGTCGCCGGCAGGAAGAGTTCGAGAAAGGAAAACAAGATCTTCTGCAATGGAGGGCAGAAGAGGAAGATCGAGAGAATTTGAGAAAGGCGAGACGAATTTCTCTCGAGCAACCCGCAGTGCCACCGAAAGCGGGAGGAGTGGTTCTGACACCAGCGCCAAAGGCAATGTCGGAACCAACGGTGATGATGGGAGAGAGTCCCGCTACGCCGCCAGAAGCGCTTCAAGCGCCATTGTCCGAGGAAGAGATTGCGTACCGCAAGCAACTGCAGGAGCATCTGTCCAAGTTTTCGGACAAGAGGGAAGACGCGAAGTAGGACGCGATGTCCGAAGCGTCGGACGCGAAGGAAGACATGATATCCAAAGCGTCCAGGTTCCTCCCAAAAGGGGAGTCGAGCCGCCGATAAGAGCCAGAGCGCATCTTTCGAATCCAGCATTCGACGCCGTGCGCAAAAAGGAAGTCATTTGCACCGTTGAGTCAGAGCCTGAGTTCGAGTTCGAATATCCCATCGAGCTACGAGGTAACAGACTAGCTAAGCACATTTTGCAGAGTCACACACCTTATGATCCAAGCTGTGCAGTCTGTCTCATGAGCAAGGGATTGAAACGAGCACCAAAACGCACAGATCAAGTCACCAATGAGATCCAGATGGATATTGCCAACCTATGCACCCATCCAAAGTCTCCAAACATGTATAGGTATGTTGTGATGTGGAACCGAACGCACGGGATGATAGCAACAGCTGCAATCTATGTAGATCAAGCTTCGACGATTCGTGTTTTGACAGCTGCCATCAACCATTGTTCGTCCACAGGTGCGATGGTTCTCAGTGATGAAGGCCGTGACTTGACTGCGCTCATTTCGGAACTCATTCGATTGAAGATTGTCTCAAGACATGAGACCAGTCGTCCAGGAAGACACGCAACTGGAGCCGAGAGAGCAGTTAGGACCCTCAAGACTCAACTAGGATGTATTCGTACAGTGTTGTACCAACACGGGTTGATGCTAGGTAGTGAAAGCCTTCGATACGCCGCAGCAAACGCTTGTCATGTCCACAATGCATTTCAGCTGCAAGCCAACAGTTCGCTGACACCGTATCAACGTATGCGAATCAGTGTAACTAGTTCAGGAGAAGTCCCAAACACCAATCGTGTGATGCCATTTGGATGTTTGGTTTTTGCCAGGCCGACTGATGGGTACTTGGAAAAGGTCAGAGAAGCAAACGCTCGTCACTTTGTTCCAGGCATTTACTTGACCCCAAAGTTATCTTCGTTAGGACACTTCGTTGCCTTCGAAGGTTCACAGGATGAGACTGTGGTTGTGCCTGTTCGAGACTTGAAGATTGCCTCACCGATTCGTTTTGTCGCTGGACTTGGTATGTTGTGTGAAATTCCAAATTCCAAGAGTGGAGTGAAGCCAGACAGGATTGAAAGACTACCGAATGATCTCTCGAAACCCCAGAAATTGGTTGATTTGCCCATCCATGAAGGGGAACCACCTTGGTATTGGAGTGAAGTGAATAAGACTTCGAGATGTCCAGCTTGTTCGAACGGGAGTGAAACAGGTCATTCAGTGAAGTGTCGGAACCGTTACAAGAAGTATCTTGAAGAAGAGTACAAACGGATAGTACCGATCGAAGACGAGTCGTCTGTGCCCGTCGTGCCTGAAGGATTGGAAGAAGGCTTGGATACCGAAGGAAAGCCTGAATCTCAGCAAGAGTCGGGAGAAAGAGTTCCAGAATCAGAGTCAGAACGAGAGAAGAGGAAAAGAAAGTCTATCGATGATGAGTGGGATAGATTTCATCGCGAGCATGAAGAGAAAGAGATTGGAGAAAGATTTCCAGAGTTTGATGATGTACCGTTCCATGCGCCAAAGGGACAGGAGGCGGATACCGAACCGACACCAATGCAAGAGGACCCAACGAATCCATATGAGATCGGAAAGAATCCGGAACCTATCGAGGATGATCGGATGAGTGAAGGCTATGAGCCAACAGAAGTACCGGAAGGGTACAGAGCACCCGAATCACCCGGGGAGAGTCCCATGGACATTGATTTGTTCCAGAAAATCCCAAGGAGAGGAAAGAACCGAAATCATGACCACCGGGAAGTTGACCTTGACAAGCTTGTGTTGAGAAGAGTTCACCACAGAAGTCGAAAATGTGTTTTTGCAGCATCATCACTGCCATTGCCGATGCCTGAGGATCAGCTGGTAGGTATTCAGAGGACGTACTACGTCGATGCTGTTGATGAAAGGCCAGTCGATGAGATTCCAAGGGACCAGTTCAAGGTCCATGTCAGCGAGTTCGGAACCCAGACCGCGCCATTGAGGCGTCATTGGAAAGGGTTTACCGAATTGCCAATCAAGCAGCTCTACATGTATGATCATCAAGGTAATGCCATTGCGAGCTTATCAGATCTAGGTAAAGAGTTGTGGGAAAAGGTGAAAGACCCCTTGTCAAGATGTTCGGATGATGAGGTTGAAAGGTTCTTGTCATCAGTTCAAGAGGGGGTACTTGAGTATAGCAGGAAGGTTCCAAAGGAAACCGAGGAGTCCAAGTTCGACGCGAAGGCCGATTCGTGCAAAGTATGGTTTGGAGGTAGATGGATTGTACTCCGAAAGCCATCAAGAGCGACTTCAGATATAGGTGAAGGTCCATTAGATGTGGATGCCACGTTTGAGGGAATGCACACAGAGGTCATTGCCCTAGAGAAGCACAGGACAGGTCAGGTCGTGAATAAAAATGAAGCGCAAGAGTATTGCCAGATGCATGGTATCCGAATCATCTCAACCCGATGGGTAGTTGTAAATAAGCATGATGCTATCAAAGGAGACATCGTTCGATCGAGACTTGTTGTCCGTGATTTCGCCACAGGTCCGTCAGCAGCCGAGTTGGGCGTTTCAAGCCCTACAGCGTCATCAGAGGCGTTGAAGGTTGTGTTGTCTTATCTTGCTCAGAAATCAAGTTTTCGAAAGAAATCAAAGAAAGGAGGAGTTGGAAAGACAGCATGGGTTTTAGATGTAAGTACAGCATTCTTGCACGCCCCCGTGATTCACCCAGCGGTCGTTTCGTTGCCGACTGGGATGGAAGATGAAGACGGAGAGCCTTTGTTCGTCATTCTTGAGAAAGCGATGAACGGACTTCGTTCTGCAGGAATGTCATGGTATCGTCACTTAGCCGATTTGTTAGACCAAGAAGGTTTGACAGCATGTGTGACGGAAAAGACAATCTTCGCCGGAAGATACCGAAAAGGAGTTGCAGAGACGGAGGAGGAGAATCACTTGATCGTGCTGATGTATGTTGATGACTTGTTGGTTGTCGGAGACGATCGAAATATTCAGAAGCTCGTTGATGAATTATCAAAGAAGCTTAGACTGAAAGTCACCGGAAAGCTTGAAGAAGACAGAATTCGTTTTCTGGGAAAGGTGATCGAAAAGGAAGAAGATGGAACGATTGCCTTGTACATGGAAAAAGAGTACTATGAAGGCATGATGAACTTGTATCCAGGAGGAAAGGAAAGTCAAGCGACCCCCAATTTGTTTCAGCTTTATGATCGTGATCGAGAAGAAGATCGGAAACCGTTGTCGCCCGAGGCAGCAGCAACCTTTCGAACCGCACTAGGTAAGCTAGGTTGGGTAGCTCAGTCGAGACCTGATCTTTGTTGGTTGTGTTCGATGCTTGCCCGAGGTCAATCTCAGCCGCTAGCTGTACACGAGACTGCGATGCGTGCGAGTATCCGTTACATCAGATCAGTAGCCGATCGAAAGTTGAAGTTCAGAAGCTATGAGTACTCAGGACCACCAAGGATTACGACCTATGTCGATGCCAGTTGGGCAGCCGAAAAGTCCACCAATAGGAAGAGTACTTCAGGAGCAGCCATCTTCGTTAGTGACTGTTGTGTCAAAGCATTCAGTAGGTTGCAGCAGAGCGTAGCCTGTAGTTCAGCCGAGGCAGAGCTATATGCTTTGTTCGAAGGAGCGAAAGAGACTATAGGTATTCAACATGCCGTGGCACATGTCTATGGATGTCAAGCTGAGGAATTACCCATTCCAGGTTTGCTTACGGATTCGATGGCAGCCCGAAATGTCACAGAGATGTCAGGGTTGTTGAGAAGATTGAGACACATAGATATTCGGATCTGTTTTTTGCAAGATGCAGTATACAAGGGAGTGATTTCCATCAGCTTTGTCCGAGGTACCGAGAATTGTGCCGACTTGATGACCAAGGCATTGTCAAGAGCTGTGACTTTACAACATATGGAGACGATCGGAGTTGTCAGAGCATTTCTCATTTCATTTGAAGTGCCGTATGATTGGATCGGGAGATGGTTGTGGGTCATGGATAAGGTCACATGTACCGAAATCCTAATTGTTGAGTTTTGCACATCACCGGAGTCCGAGATGAAAGAAGTCGGAAGCCGTACGGAAGGTGTTGAAGTCTTGACTGTCACTGAGGCGGATGACGGAACCCGATCGGACACAATCGAGTCAGTTCGGGAGCAGATGATAAGCCATCGGAAGAGAGGAAAGCTTGTCGTCTTGTGGTCGTCGATTCCATGTACAGGAGGATGTCCGTTTCAGTACATTTGCATCAAGAAGTTTGGTCAGGACTATATGGGTCATCTTCGAGAGTTGTACCAGATACAGAAGAAGCTATGGAAAGGTTTCTTACGGATGTCGGAAGTAGCCGATTTCGTATCGATTGAATGGCCAAAGAGATGTGCTTATTGGGGATGGAATCAGACTAAAGATTTTCTAAGGAAACGAAAGACGTTTTCAACATTTGTGGATGCTTGTTCAGTCAAGTTGAACCAGAAAGGTCAATTGGTCAGAAAGACCCTGGAGGATTGAGACAGATAGTACTCGGTTGTTGGAAAGCCTGAAAGTTTGCGTTTGTGATGGTCGTCATGATCATTTGCCGTCCAAGGAAGTCAATTGGAAGGAAACGCAACACTACCCCAGGAGATTTTGCGAGCTAATCCTTAAAGGATTTAAAGCCGAATTAGAATCATAATAGCCAAGTAAGTCTTGCACGTTGTCTGAGCCGAATGGCACGTTTTTGCGAGCACTTTCGATTGCACATTTCGAAAGAATCTTGGTTTTTGCAGACTGTGAGATACAGCTTTTCTTGGAATGAAGCTTATACCATCCGAGGTATGATGCCGGATGCGGAAACGGCGCTTGCGATGCTGAGCCTGGAAGCAGCGACCGCTCTGGTCTTTGCAGCTGGTTTTCTTTTGGGATGCCTGCTGACCTGCTGCTGCCTGCGGTGTCGGAAGCATGCTGAGCCTGAGAGCCAAGTGACTTTTAAAGTCGATATGCCGAAGAGCTATCCAGTTCCAAAAGGCATTGAGCAATGCTCAAAAGTATATTTTTCAGTGAGTGGGAGCAAGGTTCATTTGAATCCAACTTGCTCGGGCATGAACGTACCTATGTCGAAAGATATTTGTGCCAAATGTCTGTCCTCATTGAAGAAGAATAAGAAGGCTTAAAGCCAGCCAGTTCGTTTCGAGCTTTGTGTCCAAGAGGGGGTGAAGAAATTCCATGTCGGGATGTCCACCTCGCTCGATGCTTGCAGTTTGCGATGCATAAATTTCGTTTAAGTTTGTTTGTGAAAGATTTGGAACCTGGCGGTAGTGCAACATTTTGTTTCTTAATTGTTTGAAAGCGACTTGTAGCGTAGTCGGAAGTTTTGAAAGAGTTCTTTATGTGTGGAGATGCTTTTAAGAGACTTTTAATATGTTTTCGTGTATTCTTTGTATAGTTTAGTGCTACGGGATATGTTTTGGCTCAAGGCCAATTCGTTTGGCTAGTGTGAGAAAAGGGTGCGAGTGTCTGAGAGCAGCTAGTGCAGCATTTGAAGTTTTCCGAAGTATTCGGAAGTATAAGGGAAAGGTTTCGTGCCGTACCGGACGAGTGTGTGAGAGCCTGTTGCGAGCTAAAGATCCAGGGGAGGTAGGTAGTCTACCGTGTAAGGTTGCTACCCGGAGTTTTTCGCTGCATGTCGTGGAAAAGACCTTTCTGGTGCACAACCCGTGCAACTGGTTGCTCTTACAAGTCCAGTGGCATGTTACCAAGCGGTGATCATCAGTGGCGGCCATAGCAAACCACGAAAGCCTGCAGGGTGCGAAAGGGCACACTCCCCCGAAGGGAGGTCAACTCAGCACCCTTTGGCACTCAAAGGTGCCAAAAACAAACAAAAAGGGGTGTCTTCTAGATCCGTGAAGTGCTGCACCATTGCAAAAGGTGATCGGCTGCGTGCAAGGCCCGTGTGAAACAGGTGAAACTTTGGACAATCCTAGCATGGTATCTGTACCTTTTTGTACAAAATTGGAAATGTCGGACATCAACAAAGGGAACTAAGGTTCCTCCTGGGCATCCTCCATTGCCACTCTCTACCGCCCGCCTGTTAGAAACGAGGAGCCAAGGCTCTCATTCCTATTGGCTCACAGCGTTGCGAATGGCGAGAAGAGGTCGGTGATCCTACTTAGTGCTTGCGCATCTTGCTTGCCGTAATCCGCTGTCGATGTGCTTGTCCCCCATTCCAGCTGCGAAGACATTGCTGGTTTTTGCAGGTCTGAATAGTCTTCTTCCCTGTGATCACTGGCATCTGTCGACAGCTCTCAGCGCTGCCTGGACTGGACAGGTCATCCAGTTTATTCAAGGACACATGTCCTTTGCGATGTGCGGTTTTTTCCTTTGCTTGCCCCTTGCTCAAAAGTGCGGGCATATCGCCATGATACTCATGGATGGAACCCCCAATGGAAGAGTACAATTGCGATGTTTCTCAACTTCCCCATGGAATTTGTCCTGGTGTGACTTCTGGCCTACCCTGGACTCACGCTGAGGCGCGGTGCCCAGACTCTCAACGAGTAACTGCGAGACCGCGCTTGCTGCGGCCAGAAAGGCTTGTTTTCATCCAAGACCAGGGGTGCACCCCATGTCCGGGATCATATGCCATATGCAGCCAGGGTGGCCATCGCATAGCAGGACAAATGGCGAAAGCATTCTCTTCAGCATAGACTCCTCGCCCCATTTATGCCTTCCTGGCATCTTGGCAAGCCTGCGAAAGACAGTGCAATCTAGGAAGGCCCTGCTTCCAATGTATCTCAGTGAGGGCGGGATGGCAAGCTCAACTAGGGCTGCACAGTTCATGAAGGCTTTGACTCGGTGTCGGAAGGAGGACTTCTCTGAGACTAGTGCAGTGCACAAAGGTGAATTCCGGAATTTCCTCAACATTGGTCTTGCAAAGGTCTACACTCTTAAGCAGTCGGCAACTGTCGCATGCATGCGCTCCGATAGCTGCAAAGTGCTTTGTGAGAGCAAGTGCGGTGATTCCCGTAGAGCTAAGACAGCCCGTTGTTAACTCACCGGTCCTAGCTTGCAGTGCTGACCGCCCGGGGGGATGGAAGCTCACTTGAGGTAAACTCAGCAAGGTTAATACACCCTTGAAAGAGGTATTGCCCAAACTCACCCATTGCAAGGAACAACATTCCGCAAAGGCTTTATACCCGAAATTTCGACAACCCGGAGCCAAGACGCTGTTTAGTAGTTTGCAGTCACGGAAGACGTTATCGGAAACGCCTACAACCGTGGCCGGCAGTTTGACTATGCGGAGCTGTCGGCAGTTTTGCCAAGCCTCTGCTCCAATGAGCCTAATGCCTGACTCTACACTGACGCGTCTCAGGCGTGGAACCCCTACAAAGGCCCCTTCTGGGACGATTTCTTCTGGGTTCATGGGGACATGAGCTGCTAGCGGAATGTGATGGATGGGGCAATCCTCAAGTTGTTCTTGAGATGGCAGGATAACACTGCAGTTCCGAAAGACAATGGTGTATGCCATGCCTTGCTGTAGCTTGTCCCAGATTGGATCCTCTAGGTAAGTCTGTGTGGCAGTTTGTAGAAAGTCGATGGAGCACCCAAATACTTTGAGATCAGTAACAGAAGCGAGATAGTCCATGACCTGGTCCTCTAGATCCTCAAAGCGGTCAAACTTTGCAACACTGAGAGAGACCTGAAAAGTCACTCCCGAAAGCGTGGTCAGCATCAGGGAGCATTCCATGACCGGCTCCTTTTCATGGGGAGTGCTAATCATGGATGAATCGTCAAGCTCCATGTGCGGCAGGCTATTTGCAATGATTGTTTGAGCCAAAAGTGTCTGGGTCTGCTTGTGGGCTGTTCCCCAGGCCAGGGATGTTTCCTGAAGACAGATGCCAAGGCACCCACCTCTCTCATGGACTGGCATGATATTTGGAGTATTCGTGGTAGAGTTCCTCATCAAAAGCATCCGAATCGGGTCCTTCCGCGGGGAGCAGCTCCACCCACAGGGGTTTTCAAATTTGTCACACATAAAGAAGGCATTGTGCTCTGTCTGCACTCACTGTTCAATGTCACCCCAATCCAGGGGATAAATCGTTGCAGTTGCTCACACCCACAGAATGCACGGTTGCCTATGTCACTGAGCTCCGTCGGGATGACAACTTCTTGCAGTACCACACAATTAAGGAAAACTTCTTTGCCAATTTGTGTGAGTCGTGGCGGGAGCCATGAGTACGGACGCAGTGTGGGCATGGTGCCCAGGTCATCATTGAAGGAAGGGAAAAACAGTCAGATGGTGGAGAAAAGAACAAAGACAACCCAACAACAAAAAACAACCGCCAACCACAGCCCAAAGGCCGAGTCTCCACCATCCTGTGGTCTTTCCTCTGTGCTAAGGTGAAACAAGCGAAACGAAGACTACTGACTGTCGATGGGCTGAATTCTCGAACGAAGAGCATGGCAGCGAGGGTTTGTGCTCCAGCAAAGTCTCCAAGAAGTCTTCAAAATGGACTTCACATCTCAATTACCAGTGACCAGCGGCCACTGCACGGTGTGCAAAAACATGGTCACGATGCAGGTCCCTTTCTTGCAGCACATTCAACTGGTTGCACTTGCAAGTCACGAGGCACAGTAGCTAGTGTTCAGACAGTGGCGGCCATAGCAAACGACGAAAGCCTGCAGGTAAGGGTGCGAAAGGCACACCCCCCGAAGGGAGGTCATCTCGGCACCCTTGGGCACACAGAGGTGCCAAAACGGGGTGTCCTCTAACTTCGTGAAATGCTGCGTCGCAAAAATTGTTCTGTTGCGTGCAAGGCCGGTGTGAAACGGGCCTATCCGAGCATGGTATCTGTACCTCTTTGTGCAAAATTGGAAATGTCGGACATCAACAGAGGGAACTAAGGTTCTCCCTGGGCATCCTCCATTGCCACTCTCTACCACCCGCCTGTTGGGAACGAGCAGCCAAGGCTCTCATTCCCATTGGCTCACTGTATTGCGAATGGCGAAAAGAGGTTGGCGATCCTACTTAGTTTGCACATTTCACTTGCCGTAGCTTCCTGGCGGTGTGCTTATCCACCATTCCTGCTGCGAAAGCATTGCTGGTCTTTGATGCAGGTTCTGGAAAGTCTTCTCTCCATTGATCACTAGCATCGGCCGGCAAAACTCGGTGCCATTCGGATTAGTCGAGTTGCTCACTTTTGTCAAGGGCATGTGTCCTTCGCCATGTTTTGCTTTGTCTTTGTTTGCATATCGCTCGAAATTGCGTGCTACCTGCAAAGCGCGGCGCCATGAAAAGCAGAAGTGGAAACTCCTGTAGAGAGGCACACTTGAGGAAGACTTCTTATGCCGTGATCCTCAGTTTGGGATGGATCAACTGTTTGAGCTGTTGGCGGCTCGCACAGGCGGTGGAGTCTATCCTGTTGAAGTCTGTCGGCAAGGCAAGTGCGACAATGCCGGCCTTCAGAAAGCAGCAGTCCGGCAAGCATCGGTTTGGGCGCATTGCATCCGGCTCTGGCCGAGCCGATTGCTGGGGCATTGAGCTGTGCCCTTCCTTGTCACGGAGCGACGCTATTCGGATGCTTTAGTGCCAAAATGCTTGCAACCGCAGCTTCCACTCGATGGTATTTGGCCTACTGTGGCTTCTGGCCTTCTCTGGACTCGAGCTAAGGCGCGCGCCCAGACTCTTGATGAGTGACAGTAAGACCGCGATAGCTGTGGTCAGAGAGGCTTGTCTTCATCCAAGACCAGGGGTGCATCCCATGTCCGGGATCATGTGCAGCCAGGGTGGCCACCTCATATCTGGACAAATGGCAAAAGCATTCTCTCTGCATAGACTCCCGCCATTTGTGCCTTCCTGGCATCTTGGCGAGCCTCTTAAAGGCAGTGCAATCCAAGAAAGCCCTACTTCCAATGTATTTTAGTGAGGGCGGGATGGCAAGCTCAACAAGGTTCATGAAGGCTTTAACTCGAATTGTATGGAGAGTAGGCGGAAGAAGAACTTCTCTGAGGCTAGTGCAGTGCACAAAGGTGAATTCCGGAATTTCTTCAACGTTGGAGTTGCAGAGGTCAACACTCTTAAGCAGTCTTTTTTTTTCCACGAGTACGGACGCCGTGTGGGCATGGTGCCCAGGTCATCGTTGAAGGGAGGGAAGAGCAGTCTGATGGTGGAGAAAAGTACAAGGACACCCAACACAACCCAAACCAAACAACCCAAAGCCCACAGGCCGAGTCTCCACCATCATGTAGTCTTTCCTCTGTGCTAGGTGAAACGGGTGAAACGAAAACTAGTGACTAGCAATGGGCGAACGAAAAGCATGTCGGCGCAGGTCTGTGCTCTAGCAAAGTCTCAAAAAAGGGCTTCAAAAGGACTTTACTTCACGATTGCTAGTGACCAGCGGCCACACCACAGTGCGGCAAAATCATGGTCACGATGCAGGTCAGGAGTATCGCAATGCTCCAACGCCGGTTGCGTCCATGTCAAAATGGAGTAGCGTAGCTATGCTGCATGCCGTGGAAAAGACCTTTCTTGTGGCACAACCCGTGCAACTGGTTGCTCTTACAAGTCCAGTGGCATGTTACCAAGCGGTGATCATCAGTGGCGGCCATAGCAAACCACGAAAGCCTGCAGGTAAGGGTGCGAAAGGGCACACCCCCCCGAAGGGAGGTCAACTCAGCACCCTTTGGCACTCAAAGGTGCCAAAAACAAACAAAAAGGGGTGTCTTCTAGATCCGTGAAGTGCTGCACCATTGCAAAAGGTGATCGGCTGCGTGCAAGGCCCGTGTGAAACAGGTGAAACTTTGGACAATCCTAGCATGGTATCTGTACCTCTTTGTACAAAATTGGAAATGTCGGACATCAACAAAGGGAACTAAGGTTCCCCCTGGGCATCCTCCATTGCCACTCTCTACCACCCGCCTGTTAGGAACGAGGAGCTAAGGCTCTCATTCCTATTGGCTCACAGCGTTGCGAATGGCGAGAAGAGGTCGGTGATCCTACTTAGTGCTTGCGCATCTTACTTGCCGTAATCCGCTGTCGATGTGCTTGTCCCCCATTCCAGCTGCGAAGACATTGCTGGTTTTTGCAGGTCTGAATAGTCTTCTTCCCTGTGATCACTGGCATCTGTCGACAGCTCTCAGCGCTGCCTGGACTAGACAGGTCATCCAGTTTATTCAAGGACACATGTCCTTTGCGATGTGCGGTTTTTTCCTTTGCTTGCCCCTTGCTCAAAAGTGCGGGCATATCGCCATGATACTCATGGATGGAACCTCCTATGGAAGGGTACAATTGCGATGTTTCTCAACTCCCCTATGGAATTTGTCCTGGTGTGACTTCTGGCCTACCCTGGACTCACGCTAAGGCGCGTGCCCAGACTCTTAACGAGTAACTGCGAGACCGCGCTTGCTGCGGCCAGAAAGGCTTGTTTTCATCCAAGACCAGGGGTATACCCCATGTCCGGGATCATATGCAGCCAGGGTGGCCATCGCATAGCAGGACAAATGGCGAAAGCATTCTCTTCAGCGTAGACTCCTCGCCATTTATGCCTTCCTGGCATCTTGGCAAGCCTACGAAAGACAGTGCAATCTAGGAAGGCCCTACTTCCAATGTATCTCAGTGAGGGCGGGATGGCAAGCTCAACTAGGGCTGCACAGTTCATGAAGGCTTTGACTCGGATTGTATGGAGAGTTGTCGGAAGGAGGACTTCTCTGAGACTAGTGCAGTGCACAAAGGTGAATTCCGGAATTTCCTCAACATTGCAACACTCTTAAGCAGTCGGCAACTGTCACACGCATGCGCTCCAATAGCTGTAAAATACTTGGTGAGAGCAAGTGTGGTGATTCCCGTAGAGCTAAGACAGCCTGGTGCCAGCTCACTGGTTCCGGTCTGCAGTGTTGACCCTTGGGGGATGGGAGCTCACTCAAGGTAAACTCAGCAAGGTTGATGCACCCTTGAAAGAGATAATGCCCGAGCTTGGCTTCGTTGCTGAACCTATTTGCAACCCCTTCCGATGCATACACCAATTGTAAGGAGCATTCCGCAAAGGCTTTGTATCCAAATTCCCGGCAACCAGGAGCCGAGACACTGTTTAGTAGTTTGCAGTCGCGAAAGGCGTTATCGGAAATGCCTACAACAGTGGCCGGCAATTTGACAATGCGGAGCTGCCGACAATTTTGCCACGCCTCTGCTCCAATGAGCCTGATACCTGATTCAACACTGACATGTCGCAGACGCGGAACCCCTGCAAAGGCCCCTTCCCTGGGTTCATGGGGACATGAACAGCAAGCGGAACATGATGGATAGGGCATCCTTCAAGCTGTTCCTGCGATGGCAGGATTACACTGCTATCCCTGAAGACAATGGTGTATGCCGTGCCTTGCTGTAGCCTGTCCCAGATTGGGTCCTCTAGGTATGTCTGCGTGGCTGTTTGCAGAAAGTCGATGGAGCGCCCAAACACTTTAAGGTCAGTAACTGAGGCCAGATAGTCCATAACCTAGTCCTCTAGGTCTTCAAATCGATCAAACTTTGCCACACTGAGAGAGACCTTGATAGTCACCCCCGAGAGCGTTGTCAGTACCAAGGAGTAGTCCATGACCGGCTCCATTTCAGGGGGAGTGCTAAGCCTGGATGAGTCGTCGAGCTCCATGTGTGGCAGACTACTTTCATTTACTGTTTGAGCCAAAAGCTTCTGACTCTGCTCACTGACTGTTCCTAGGGCCGGGGATGTTTCCTAAAGACAGATGCTAAGGCACCCACCTTGAACCTCACATGGACTGGCCCGATGTTAGGAAACTTCGTTGTATAGCTCTTCGTCAAAGGCGTCCGAATCGGGTCCTTCCGCGGGGAGCAGCTCCACCCACAGGGGTTTTTCAAATTTGTCACACATAAAGAAAGCATTGTGCTCTGCCTGCGCACACTGTTCAATATCCCCCCAATCCAGGGGAGTAAATCGTTTCAGTTGCTCACACCCGCAGAAAGCACGGATGCCTATGTCACTGAGGTCTGTCGGGATGACCATTTCTTGGAGCACAACACAATTAAGGAAAACTTCTTTGCCAATTTGCATGAGTCGCGGTGGAAGCCATATGCAATTTAAGGCTACACAGTGGGCAAAGGTGGAAGGGAGTAGGGCTGTGATTTCTGTGCGCATGAGGTTGACCTCCACAAGTCCTTTGCAGTTTTCACAGGCCCGCGGCCCGATATTGTGAAAGTCACCTGGCAAACAGAGCTGTTCAATGCCTGCTCCACAAAATGCACCTTCAGGCAGCGCTCGAGGTTTATTGGTGTGGCCCATGGCAAAGGTGATGGATGTAAGTGTGAGGCAACTCTCAAATGCATATCTGCCTAGCTGTGCCCCTGGTGCAAGGACATTACTGTCCTCCGTTTCGTGACTGACACCAACTCGACCTAGGGAGCAGCACTCCGCAAACACTCTTCGGCTGTACTGGACACACCCCGGGGCGGCCACCTCTCTCAGCACGTAGCACCCCTGGAAGGTCCCTTCTTCAAGACTTATGACAGAGGGTGGGAGCCTGACAATTTGCAGTTGCTGACAACTCTGCCAGGCCGCAATTCCTACATGTTGAATGCCCATTGCCACTTCTACATGCCGGAGCACGGGTGCAGCATAGAAGGCTCTGTCAGCAATTTCTCCACGCGGGTTGGCCGGGACGCGTATAGCCTTGGGGTAGCTTTCCCTACCGTCATCCTGGAACTGCCAGATGGAGTGTCCATCTACCATGCAGGGACGTACTACGATTTGTAGTTTCGGCCGTTGCAGGAGCGTCGTGCGGAATGCTTCTGGCAGGGGTTGCTGCGTGTGAAGGTCGAGCAAATCCAACTCACAGCCAAAGACACCCAAATCAGAGACTGTTGGCAGAAAGCAGAGAATGTCATCTTCCAGCTCTGCCACGTCCTCATACTGGGCGAGATTTGTTTGCGTAGCATATTCCGTGCCTGCTATCGTCACCAAATCAAGACTGACCTCATATCGGTCTTGGTCAGGCGGCGTTGTCGCTGTAAGCGGCAGTCCGAGCGTTTTTGCTCGAGTTGCTTGGGCCAAACAATTGAGGTAACGAACATGCTGTCATTTTGAAAACAAATGAAAACACTTAGACAACAAGAATTAGGGTGGCTAAGGCTACCCATCTCATGAAGGAGTTCAAGTTACTAGGAGGCAGTGAGTGTGTGCGGAGACTCCTTCTGGAGACCGCCCTACTGCCACCACCCATAGGGCGGAGGCGGTGGGGGAGGCCTGATGTGACAGGAAGACCCTGCTGCAGACGAGGAGCTTCCCTCTCCTGGAGGAGGGACAGTACGGCGAGCTTTATTACGTGGGTCGGAGTCTTCCTGACTGTAGCCCATTTGGTCACTAAGCGCCTGCTTGTGGCCTGCGAGCTGACTTCTAAACTTGGGATTCCCAGTGAGCCATGCGCAGAGCTGGTCCCATCGGCCTTCCAAGTAGAGGTGCTGGCCATATTGGTTATACGGGCGATCTTCCATTTTAGGACTGAAGGGATATCCATGGCAGTAGTAGTTACTGAGGAGAGGACTGGGAACTCTGGTCAGCATATAGCGGGGAGACAGCAGATTCCACCCTGTGCGGGACATGGCAACCCTTAGCCCGGAGGTCAGCCACTGAGCTACTACTGTACTTTCTGCTTGGACGTTCCCTTGCTCAAAATTGCCGAGCGCCGTTGCTAGCCTAGTATAACCTATGCCGAAACGTCCGTATCCCTTGGCAAAGGCGTAGTTGGGTTCTGCTGCCATGTCCTCTTCCTCAGTTGCTTCCTCAGTACCAGCTTCTGGTGGTTCGGCAATCCCTGGCACCGGGAGCGCAAACCTGGGCGATCGCTCAGCTGACCCGGTAGCATCAGAGGCAGAGTCCTCTTCTGCAGGCACGTCTGTAGAGGGGTGTCTGGCAGTTGCCAGGTCTCTCCACAAAGGGACTTCAATGCGCAGCCTCAGCTGTAGAAGAGAAGGGAACGAGATAGCTTGTCCCAAAGACGGGTCAAGGGCACCGCAAGAGTAAGCTCTTTCAGCCCAGGACGTATCCGGCATTGGGGGGTATCGGTCGTAAGCAATTTCTTTAGTGTGCACTCCCACAACGAGCAGAGGGTTGTCTTCAGCTCCTTCTTCTTTGGGTCGGTAGCCGTAGCCCCCTTTCACTTGCGCGGGCGTGAAGCCCTGCCGCTCCATGGCTGCAACCAAGTCAGGCAGGATCTGTACTGGGAGATAGACAAAGAGGTCATTGGTGGGTAGCGTTTGCTCACCATACTCCATTCCCCTAACAAAGGACATGATGACAGTTTGCATAAAGGTGAGGGCATCGACATCTTTTTCCTTTGTTTTCTGTGGCTTCACAGCCACTGCTTGAGCTGTTCCTATACCCTGGTGTCTGTGTTGATTATCAAAGGAACAGCACCTTGCGATAAAGGCAAGTAGGCCATACTGCCAGAAACGGGGGCTTGCGTAAAGGGCGAGCTGTTTTTGAGTGATGAAAGGGCATGCTGGGTGTCCACTCTTCACGAAAGTGAAGAGGTTGGACAGGGGAGCAGCAAAGGCTTCACTTATACGGAGAATGTCTCCTATGTAGGCTTGGTTGATTTCATCTGGAATGTCTACAAAGGAGGAGCCATGGAGTGCTTTTTCGGTTACCCGCCTCCAGAGGAATGTACGGACGAGGCGGTTAATTTGCTTGTTGGAGATTGCAAGCCTCGCCATCGGCCATTCCCTAGGCAGGTCACTGTAGATCTGTAATGAGGGGAGTGGCACACTTTGCCCGTCAGCTTCTCTGGCCGTTCGAGCCGCACTTTGATAGTCGTATAGGGCCTGCATGGCTCTCTGCTCAGATTCCAGCTGGAGATCAGTGGCAGCAGTGCCTCCTCGTTCTGCATGCTCTTGATCACTGGCAATGTCAATTTCTGTCATGGCGTGTGGGCGCTCATGCATTGATCCAGGATGGTCAGGTGGTGTCTCGGAGTTCCTGCAAACGGGAGCCTCCTGCCTTTGAGCATTCCGACTGGCCAGGTCTGCCAGTGTAGCCGGTGGTTGTTCGTGTTCAGGGATGCTACCGAGCGGTTGCTTGGATTCTGGAGCAAGTGATTTCCGTAGCTTCTTGGACTGAGCCCTCCCTGCACTAGCCTTAGACCCCGGTCTTCGTTTGATTGGGGACTCAGAGAAGTGCGACGCGGGGCTGCTACCTTGGGGGTCCACGCCCTGCGGGGGTAGCATGCTCCTTGCCTCATCTTCTGCTGCCAGCATTTCGTCTTCTGCTGGACATGCTTCAGGAGGGGCCGGACGATTACTAAGGCAATCACCCTCATCGGCAGAGGAGGTGGTGGCACTGTCACCGTCTTCCATGTGCGCGTCGTCTTCCTCCGGCTGCTCTGCACTCGGGATGGTAGGCGACTCTGAGGAGGAGCTGTGGACAGAGACTGCTTCATTTGCTTCTTCGTCGGCCATCGTGGCATCTGTCGCCGCAGGAGAGGACAGGGGCTGTCCCGCTTGCACGTCATATTCCTCCTTTTCTGTGTCACGGTCAGAGACAGAGAGGACATCAGGTGTTGCACTTGGCTGAGGCCAATAACAGCCATGCACTAAAAGGCCCGGTTGCGGTGGCAGGACGAGTTCAGATCCGGGGGCATCCAGGACTGGCTGCACTCTCCATGCGTCATAAAAGTACACCCGGTGCAAGGCTTCGAAGGTGTAATCTTGCGCACTGCGCTGTTCACCGGTGCATGGCGTTGGTTGATAGCGCAGGGAGCTTCCTACGCTGCACCTTGGCCCTGGGCCAAAGCTATTGTGGAGGAGTCGCCAACGTCCTGGCTGCTGCCCATCAGTTATGACCAGCCACTCCGGCTCAGGCGAAGCATCAACTGCGTAACCATAGACGAGGTCATGCAAGACCGTTCCACCAGGCAGATGGGGCCCTTCTCTCAGGCTAGCAATTTCCGCCTTGGTCAAGTGCGTCAGAGCAGCTAAGACGAGACGTAAGCGCCTCACCTTGCCTTGATGGTATTCTGCGAGACAGACCGGTAGAGGGCCTAACCACATTGGGTGGGGCAGAAGCGCCTGCTGGAAGACTATCGTGGCTTGCGCA
>CAXAMN010011692.1:8543-48888 GCA_963970005.1 Durusdinium trenchii
GGGGGGGGTCTTCGACCTGAAAAATCAGGGGTTAGGATTTGCACCCGGTCGAAAGAAACCTTGCTATCGCAAGAGTAACTCCAGCTAGCTTCGCTAGCTTTCGTGATAACAAAACTACTATGGTGTTTGAAAAGAGCACGGGTTTTTCTAGGGGTTGCTGGGGCGTGGTCGGGGTCTTGCTCAAACACACCTGCAAACTGGCTCATGAAACTTTCGCTGGGGTCTTGCTTCAGCAAACGCACCTGGAAACTAGCTCATGTAGCTTTCACTAGCTCACGAAACCTCACCGTTTTTTCCGCCGAGTTTTCCGCCGCGAAAAACTTCGCCCATTTTTTCGCCAAGGTTTTTGGAAGAACCTCGAAACACGTTGGCAACCAACCTTCGCCGGCCAAATTTTGCCAGACTTGAGGCGAAGTAAACCGTCGTGCTTTCCCAACACGGGAGACTGTGATGACATGAGAAACAAAATCATTTTAAAGTGTTTTGAAGCTCTTGTTTACAGTGATCGGCTGAACACACTAAAGTAGAGAACACCTATGTCGCGCACCGATTTGCAGCACCCCATCTACATGTCAACTAGGATTTCGACATCTGAGTAGCGGCATGGATGTCAGCCAATTGAAGCGCGGAACTTGCACAAATTATAAATTGGAAATATCCTTACGCCTTGATGACATGGTACACGCGACATGCTTCAGAAATCGTGCAGGCTGGGAGATTGAAGGAAAGAATCCATGATGGATTTCAACCCTGGAAGCGGCAAGCAGTGCAGTCCTGGGCATTCTGAAGCGGCTGGCTTAGGTTGAATGACAACGTAGAAGCGCGTCAAAAAGCAGCTGCTCGAGTAACATTTAATTCGTGGCGCTTTCCTGCACTCACTTGTCTAATTTGTTGGCTGTGTCACCCACATGCCTCACAGACCTTGGAGATGAAAGGGTTATTTACCAAGTCAAGCCGCTCTGTACTTGATTTTTTGTCGAGAAAGATGCATTGTCAGCACATTTCTCATTTTAGTTGTGTTTCCACTTGCTTTCATACTTTCTATGCAGCACATACGCTGGGTGCAAAGGAACAGCTGATGTCATCATTTCATGAGGCTTTGCTGAGGCTTGTTGTCGCTTCGTTGACTGGCTCCCTACCTGACTTCAACGCGCATGTTTAGAAGGAGCTTGCATACAGTTTATGCATTTTGATCCTGACAATTCTACATCTTGAGCTTGGCAAGCTGGAACTGCCGCACGCACTTCCAAAAGGTGCATATCTAGACTCACTTGGCTTGCGACTGTGTGCGACTTGAGAACACTTGACTGAGAAACTCTGGCCACGTTAGTGACATAGAACCTGATCCTGAAGTAGAACTCCACAAAAGCTCTCGAGCAAGGTTGCAAACCTAGCTTCGTTGCAAGAAAGTGTTGGCGAAACATCCCACAGCAGAGTCAATACCTTCTGGACCGGACGTCAACTGTGCCTTGGGCTCTTGCACCCCTGTGCGCGAAGATGCGTTCGGCACATACACAACGGGTGTGCGTGAACGGCGGCGCTGCGCAAAAGGAAAGCAGTGCAGCTTAAGCTTTAGAAGAGGACTTGCTCATGGCCTCTGATGCTTTGAATGGGCGGTAGGCAAGAGCAATTGGGGCAAAAGGTCATGGCGCAGGTGGGGAGGCACTTTAGTTTTCAACATGCTACGCAGGCCCCACCAACAAAGACAACCCGTGCCACGTGTGAGAAACATCCTTGACAGAATGCAGTTTCAACGGAAGGTGCAAATCAGTAGTAGTAGTAGTAGTAGTAGCCAAGGAAAGTCAAGTGGAAGGAAAACAAGCCAAGAATAGCATTAAAAAACCATTGTTTAAGAGGGTCAAAACAGAATAAGCCAAAAAAAAAACACACACAATTTCACTGTAACTTTGTTCTGCGAGAAAATAGCTATAACATACGGCCTTATCGTTCTGCAAAACGTTGCTTCAGGAGTGCTACAAAGTCAATAGTGGCGCTGGATACTGCTTGGCCTTGGGCCAATGACACTTACGGGCTTTGCTGCTTGCGCGCACATTTTTGTGCGCATAAACTTATATCAACTCTTCGAGAAGGCGATGGGGAGAGAAAGATCATGCGTTGCTATTCCCCAAATGGGGATAGCGATGGGGTTCTTACTGCAAATAAGAATGAGCTGGCTGCGCTTTCGAAAGGGTGTCGGTGCTGGTGCTGGTGTTGTGGTCCTGGGAGCTGGTGCTGTGAGCTGGGGAGGTGCCGTAAGCTGGCTGTGCAGGCTGCGTACATTCTTGTTCCAGCCAGTCGCATGTCAACAGGTCGTGGGATTCTGCCTAGCTATCTGGGTCTATGCTGGTGTAATTTTGAGGGAAACAAATATATACATGACATGCAAGAATCGGTAATTATAGAAAAATCCTGCGCAGTTAAATCCCAGGATAATTTTCCTCCTCCATTCCGTTCTATAATTCTGTCGATGACTGTACACTCTGCAAACCCCAAATGTGGCCATTGAATGCTTGAACAAGGTTGCTCGCAGCCAAGACCTCTAGTCAACAAGACAACACACCAAGCCACGCACTGTAGGCACTGTAGCTCCTCAGTTTCCTTCCTCTCCGACCCTCAAGCCCAGCAGTCCCCTCCTCGCAGGGCTGAAAAATTAACTTAACCAAGTGTCATACTCCCACCAGTCAAATTCTCACAAAGCAGAATGTGTCCGCAGCTAGTCTCTGAAAAGAAGGCTGCTGCAAGGCTTTGGCCTCACGGTCTTCACCTTAGATTGCGCGCAGCGTCTCCCGATTCGTTCTTGCTTGCTCTTTTGCCCAGCGGCTGTGCACAGACACCGGGCGGTCCTGACTAGTAACCTCAGTGCGGCTACAAAAGCTGAGTCGCTGCCATGCCCAGCCACGCGTCTTCAATCCACACTTATGTTGCGGGATCTGGAAATGAATTAGGAAGGCAAAGACTCCTGAGTCGTCTCTTGGACTCTCGCAGTCACAAGTCTGTGCGGCGCGGACCTTGGTCCAAGAAACGGCTTTCCAAGAAACGGCTTTCTACATGACATATGACAGCTCCTGGTAATGTAGTCCCTTGATTTATAACCCCCCCCCCCTCAACAACCAAGGCCTCCAAAATAATGTATAAGAAAATCAATCAGTTGATAATTAAATAAGGAATCCTTAGCTAGCTACCTCTGGAGCTACTCTGGCAATATTAAATTAAAAGGAAATAAGAATTCCTAACTTTGAAGACATCTGGAATATTAATTACAATAAAAGGGAATGAATCAATGGAAATAGAACTAACTGTTTAACTTTCAATGGAAATCTCAATCCAAAGACCTGCAATTTCAATGGTAAGTAAAGCAAATCAAAAGGCAAAGAAAAGGAATAAAGATTTAAAGCCTCAAATCTCTAGACATTATTCTAGGGGCCCCCCCTAAATAATGTCAGACAGCTGCTTGCTGGACTACCCCCTTTGCTTGAATGCTTGTTTTGGTTTTTCAATACTTTTGAATAAGGGATTCTATAAAGAAAGTGCGCACTGACTGTTGGAAACTTTTGGAAAGCTTCAAAACTAAAGAGCTTAGGAAAAGTTAATAGGGAATAGAGGGTGAGTAAAGCAAATCAAAAGGCAAAGAAAAGGAATAAGAATTAAAGCCTCAAATCTCTAGACATTATTCTAGGGGCCCCCCTAAATAATGTCAGAAAGCTGCTTGCTGGACTACCCCCTTTGCTTGAATGATTTTTTCAATACTTTTGAATAAGGGATTCTATAAAGAAAGTGCGCACTGACTGTTGGAAACTTTTGGAAAGCTTCAAAACTAAAGAGCTTAGGAAAACTTAATAAGGAATAGAGGGTGAGTAAAGCAAATCAAAAGGCAAAGAAAAGGAATAAAGATTTAAAGCCTCAAATCTCTAGACATTATTCTAGGGCCCCCCCTAAATAATGTCAGAAAGCTGCTTGCTGGACTACCCCCTTTGCTTGAATGATTTTTTGTTTTTCAATACGTTTGAATAAAGGATTTTATAAAGAAAGTGCGCACTGACTTTTGGAAACTTTTGGAAAGCTTCAACACTAAAGAGCTTAGGAAAAGTTAATAAGGAATAGAGGGTGAGTAAAGCAAATCAAAAGGGAAAAAGTAGACTATAACAATAAAAAATATTCCACTACAACTACCCCTCCCAAAAAAAAAATACATTATTCTAGGGGCCTTTATAAATCAGTGCAGGGAAAAAAAGACATACTGTAATTCTAGGGGTCTTTATAAATCTGAGGGCCACATTAAATCTGTAGGCTGCACATGACAAGGTCATCATCATGTCCCGTCCCTTTTTCTCGCGGTTTCGATCACGGTCTCACTTCTTAGGCTCGCATAAAGACCATTGTTCCATCACCAGCAAAGCCAGCAATGACGTTTCGGCTTGGATGATGTGCCAGCCCAATCACCTGCATTGACAAGCTTGGCTGACTTCGCATTGGGGACCAAGAATCCGTGTGTCCGCTTCACATGTTGCTCGCAGCGTCGCTCTGATCGAACCCACCGTTGAAAGCTATGCTCTTTAGGAATGCTGTTGCAAAAGCCCTGCAAAAAGCGTTAACCATGATCTGACAATGTCGAAGCCTCCTTCTCTGCCACCTTCAAGGTCTGCTCTAGGCCGCCCGAAGCTACTGAGAAGCAGTACCTCAGAGAAAGCAAAACAAGCGTTCAGGGCTGGGTGTTAGTGACAATGAAAGGCGGCTCGGTCGGAGCGCTGTTGCAAGTGCTTCCAAGAGGCAAGGTATTGTCCTCAGCAACGGCATGAAGCCACTCTCCTTTTGGAGAGATTGTCCTCAGCTCTGAGCAAAGATAGGGGACTCTGCGCGAATGATTCTTGAAGCGAGTGTCATCGCCACAAAATCACCTTTGTCTCGCTTTCCAGAACAGAAGCTCTTGAGAACCTTGTCAATTTGTCAATCAAACGACAATGACAAATGAAAGTCCAAGTCATCATGGCACTGTGGTACACCTACTCCTCTGGACATTCGATCCGGGCCTGGCCAGCAAGGTTCATCAGCCTTGGCAAGGCAAACCAAGTGCTGTTGACAGTATGAATGAATCAGAACTGCCAGCAATTGCCTGCGCGCAAGGAATAAACAAATGACATGAATTGACTTGACATTGTAAATTGGAAACACCTGTGAGGCACGACCTTGACTCAGCCCAAAAAGCATCTGGCACAAAGCTTGGAAAAGCCGTGACCAATGCCAAGCAGCAGAATGGTGTTGGTTCTTGTGCACACCTTGGAGCTTGGGAGTTACTCTGGCAGGATAGTATTCTGCACTACCTCTGCAATAACACTAGGGCCGATTCTAAAAACGAACCGAGTCACAAAGATAAGATCTTCTTGCTCTGAATATCCTGCTATCTTTGGCGCCACAATCGCCTGAAGGATAGGAACGGCCAAAAAGGAAAAGCAAAAAGGCTAACATACAGCCAGGCTAAGCTGCAGAATTGACAGCATAGTCCATTATAGAGCTGCAGTGCGCTGGTGGTGGTGGAGTCAAAGTGTTTAAGATCTCAGTGGTCTTTGAATCAAAGACTATCACATGGCTGTCCTTAGCATGCACAACAAGAAGTTATAGACTCAAGTTGGAGCAACATGTTACTCCTTTCCAATGCTCAGCTCAGCTGCTGATGATGCTGTTATCACTTTGGAACCATCCTTGCTGTAGGCTGCAGAGTTTACGTATGATTTGTGCCCTCTGAACTCCTTCAGGGTCTTGCCCGACTTGATGCCATGCACACGCGCAGTAAAATCAAATGAGCCTGCAAGGAAACTCGCTAAAAATAATCGCAGCCGTAGTCTGTAGTGACAGAAATTGGTGGTTCTTACATAGCCCCGGCCTGTAAGAAGCTGTGTAGAGTCCTTCGACCAAGTGACACAAGTGACCCCTTCATTGTGCGCTTTCTCGTAGCGGCGCACACACTGACCAGTGGCCACACGCCAGACTTTCACCTGGCCATCTTGTGAGCCACTTGCCAAAAGTTCCGAATCTTTGTTGAAAGCTACCGCGATGACTGCTTTCTCGTGCATCATAAAGCTGCCTGGCACGGCGGAAGGGAGTGCAGTTTTCCCCGCAAGGCCAACGACAGTTCCAAGGATCGGGCACATATACAATTATCTATGTGAGCGACGGTGTTTATTTGTTATGTGGGCCTTGCATATTTCAATTTGGTGAGTGTATTGTCGTTCTCCACGTTTTGAACCTTACTTATGTTAAAGGTTGTCTTTACAATGCGGCAAACGTTTTGGACATGGAAGCACACGTGAGACGGTCAAAACTCCGGCTGTGTGGTAAGGTCATGGGTATCGCCTTCAATGGTGGCATCGCTACACTTCTGACTTCTCGCCGTTTGGTGGGGGCAGTAGTAGCAGTAGCAGGAGGAGTAGTAGCAGCAGCAGGACTAGTAGTAGTAGTCGTCGTCGTCGTCGTAGTCCTCACAAACCAAAACACAGTGCAGAAACATAAGACGAGGATGTTGGGACCATGCGGTAGTAGTAGAAGTAGTAGTAGAAGTAGTTGTTGTTGTTGTTGTCGTAGTTGTAGTTGCTGTTGTTGATGCTGCAGTAGTACTCGTAGTCGTAGTTGTAGTCGTAGTAGTAAGTGGTGGTAGTAGTAGTGGTAGTAGTAGTCGTAGTGGTAGTGGTAGTGGTAGTGGTAGTGGTAGCGGTAGTGGTGGTAGTAGTAGTAGTAATAGTAGTAGTAGTAGTAGAAGTAGAAGTAGTAGTAGTAGTAGTAGACCAGCCATGTCTTGAGCTTGTTTGGAAGATGTTTCAGATACAAGTGGGGCAGTGGCTTCGTAGCACAGGTTCATCTACATTTACGTTATCGTTTGGGTATCGTTTAGGTTATCGTTTGACTACAGCTACATTTCGGACAAACCTGTCGCCAAAGTCCGAAGTCAAAAACGGCTTTGGGAAAGGCTATACTAAGCAGAAACAAGGTTCCCTGATGGTCTTCATTGTTAAAAAGCTGTACTGCAGCTACGCAAACTCAGCTTTCATATAGATAAACATGATGCTATCAATATGTTATCGTTTTTGATGAGCGTACTATCGTTTCCAAGTAAAATGCAAATTCTGCAATCCCAATGTCGGGTCCTCTACTAAATAGCTTTCCGTAAATAAATCAGGTTTCTCATATATACGGACGTGTGTACATGTACGTTTGAACGCCTGAAAGTGTGTATGTATGCACGAATGTATGCATGCAAGCATGTATGCAGGTAGGTAGGTAGGTAGGTAGGTCGGTCGGTCGGTCGGTGGGTGGGTAGGTAGGTAGGTAGGTAGTAGGTAGGAGGTAGGCAGGCAGGCAGGCAGGTAGGTAGGTAGGCAGGCAGGCAGGTAGGTAGGTCGGTGGGGATGCGTGTATGGTAGGTAGGCAGGCAGGTAGGCAGGTAGGAATTGTTCCTATAGTGGTTCTTTCCTCTACCTTCGTCACCTTGGCCGTTGTGGATTCATCGGTCCCTGGCAGAAGTCATCTACAGTCATGTAATCCTCCTCTGCCATCTCTGCAGGAGGCGCCGCATCACCAAACTGAAAGGCTCCTCAGCTCCCCGGCCATTCAAAAATTCTGGCGGCGAAGTCAAAGGCCCTGGCGCCGCAAGCTGCTGTAACAGTGTCTGGATACTGGGACTGCCTTTGAGGGCCGCACCCTTGCATATCTTCTTGACATTGGCCGTCACGATCAACCAGTTCTGACCATCGGCATGAAGCTGCAGCCCGCAGAGCCTACAGATGCACCAAATCTCATGATTGGGATCAGCATCAGTGGGTTGCCAGTCTGTAGGAATTGCTGGAAATTCTCCTTTTGGGGCGTAGCTACTCCACGCTTGGTACACATAGTTTTGCCAGGTGGATGCTGGTGTGGCAGGTGTCACACAAAAACTCGCTTCGCTGAGGTAGCCGTCGGTGATGTCCTTCTTGCCGTGACTGATGACATGGAGCAATCAACCTCTTTTTGCATCGTTTTGCAATATGCCCTTCTCGTTGTCATCAACATCATGCTCGACACCTCCTCTCGAGTGAAGCCTGGTGTAGGCCCCCTTAGTCCGGCAGATGTTGTAAAGCGGGTGAACCAGCTCCGAGTTCAGGATCGTTGAACAGATGGCCACTTTCTTTTCTGAAGCATCCATTGCATAGATGCATGGTACTTCATCACTGAGGATCAAAAGCAAGCTCAACTGCGGCTCGACGAGGTTGAGCAATAAGGTTGTTGAATGCACTTCACCTTGAAATGAGAAGTGTACCAAGTTAGTTTTGCAACAGCTGCTTTTGCAAGCTCAAGACACGTTCGGTCGCGGAAAACGGCCGGCGGCGCTATAGCGCTATCAGTGACGTTAGCGGAGGCGCGCACGGCTTGAGGTTCAGTTCATCAGGTTTTGAGCCCAAGGCCAGCTCGACACTGCTGAGTCTTGGAAGAGGGCCGACATGTCTTCGACGCTGCAGCATCGTAGACGAAAGGCCACTCAAGAGGAACTCCGCCAAGGACAGTTGGAAATGGAAGCTGCCCGCAAAAGAATGAGTCAAGAAGCTAGTCCAAGGGGAGAGCTCCCTTTAGAAGATGTCAAGGGGGACGGTAGTGAAGTCCAAAAAGATGTAGGAGGAAAAGGCGCGGCGAAAAGAAAAAGACCAGCCAGCAGCCTCTGCAAGGGACTCCATCGTCGACCGCCTTGCAGTCTACAGGTGATAGCAGAACAAAGGCTCCAAGTCTCTCAGGTCCTGTCAGGACACCTGAGCCGACTCGACCTTCAGGACCCCCAAGGAGCCTTGGTCCTGCCACAGATCGAAGTGAAGAGCAGCCGAAAGAAGCTGAAGAAAATGCCAATGGAGGCTGGGAAACAACAGACGACGGCCTGGTGATTTGTTTGGCGTTCATTCGATTTCGACACCTCCTGAGCCACCTGCACAAGACACATCCTTGTTTTCCGACGAACAACTACATGGATTGGACCAGATGTACGCACAGGCGCCCTTGTTGCATCCACAGTTTGAGACACCACAACCTACACCAGCTCCTGTCCTCCGTCATCCTTTGCAATTTGAAGACGTGAGAGAACGGGGGACCCGTGAGGGGTGAAGAAGATGAAAGTCGTTTGAAACAGACACACAAGAGACTAGAGGAGAAGGTACTCTATGGTTTTTGCTTCTGGAAAACAAGTGCAAGGAAGCATGCTGGGGAAACAGAGAGAAGACCAACTTCACTCAGCACAGCTTCGAAAGTTATGGGAGGAAAGTCAACGATTGAAGACCCAGCAGTTCCAGGGGAGAAGGTCCTGCTCTTGCCTCACCAACCGGCCCATCTTGGAAAGAAAAAGAAAAGGCTAGACAGTTGTGTGGGAAGAAAACCGGCGGTTGAAGGATGATCTTCGACGAAGCCTCACAGCCCCAGCACAACGTAAAGAAGAAGAATTTGCCAGGGCGTTCCTGCTCGACCTGAAGGTGAGCCAACGAAAGAAGATGAGGAACAAGAAGAAAGTGTTCCGTAGGTAGGGAGGTAGGTAGGTAGGTCGGTCGGTCGGTCGGTCGGTCGGTAGGTAGGTAGGTGCATGTATGGATGGACACACGCACATGTACTCAAAAGCAAAAATATCCCTTCCAAGCCTCTCAAAGGATCTGTAGAACCTTTTCTCTTTGGAGCTTGCTTTGATGCTTGGGTCCTCTGACCCCCGTCCAGGTTTGATGTCAAAATCCCAAAAGAAACTTGACAGGAGTGTGGCAGGCAGATACCCTCACCCCAGGTTGCGTGGCTCCTGGTGGGGTGGCCAAACAGGCGAACGGGGTCAAGAGGACCCACCGGATCCGGTCACGGGATCTTGGGTGGGGTCAGTCAGTGAAGGCGTCAGCCGCTAACAAACGGTGTGCAACGGAAAACTGAAAATGTCCGGCATCTCCCATTGGAGAGTGGAGGAAAAACCTTGAAAGTCAACTCATCCGCCCACATGTTGTATTCCCGCGCGATGTGGCTATAGGGCTAAACTGCAACCCTCACGTCACGATGCAGCAGCAGCCAGTTCCATGAGGACGGCCGATGAGTGGGGCTTCTTCGACGTCAAGAGGCTGAAAACATTGCCAGAGTTGTCACTACCAACAGGCAGTCTCAGGCATCCTGGAGTGTTCCCCGCCAAAGAGCTCGAGGGCCGCAATACACTTTCCGCTTGAAAGCCCAAGGGTAGGTAGCCGTCTACAGGGTAGTGAAACCAGTCAACCAGTGCACCGAGGCACCAGCCGCCAATATGAAGGCCGCTCCATTGCAGGAGATCGCGGCATCCCCACCATAATGGTGGAGGGCATGAACACAGTAGAGCAGTGTGGGTGCCATTGTACGTTCCGCTGTGTTTTGCTGGATCTTTGCATTGGCCCCTCCGGCGTCCAAAGTGGTGCCTTTCTCCTGGCCCTCCAGCCAGCGGGATCACATGGCTTGCTTGAAGTCGAGAAAGTTGACCTTGCGCAGGAGTTGGCTGCCTGCGTTTTGGACCTCGCTGCCGGGCACTGCGCGCATTTCTGCTGGCACTCCGCCGTACGCTTGGCAAACCGTGGGGCCACATCCACGCCTTGTGTGGCCAACGATTGGAGCTTCAGTGCATGGGCCGCTTGTGGATGGAATACCTGGAAGGACTGCCTCCGCGGCGTCCAGCTCATACTCCGATGACACAATCTCCTGTCTGATGTGAACCCGGCAGGGGTTCCGGACCAGCCACAGCGTGCTTGCAGGTCCAGCAGGACGTGGCTGCCGCAGGCAAAGGGTGAAGCAGGCCGCACACATGTCCTGGAAGGTGATGTCGCTAATGAGCCGGTTAGAAGCCAGGCAACGCGGGCGCCGGCTCCGCCAAAGGAGTAGGGGTCGGTCGGTTGACTGGCCGTGGTGGGTCAGGCCGCTGGGCCGTGGTCGGAGGTGCAATAGTAGGCACCGAGGTCGAAGAGGGGTCCAGCGCATCCCGCTATGGCAGGATCAGCAGCCACATACCCCACCTGTGCGGGGGGACAGGCCCAAGCCCGCCCGGTAGGACTCCACGTCATCGAGGTTCATCTCAGTGAATGAGGGCCGCTCTGGACTCCGTGGTGCTGTGGACACCGCCCATTACTCCTGAGGCCGCCGCCAAAGCCATCAGCGAGTCAGCCCCCGAGTCAGGCGGAGGCACCTCCGTTGGCAGCGCACCCCTCGGTGCACCAGCAGGCGCCCGCTCATCCGGCTGCACCGCTCCACCCGCTGGGCCAGCGGCACCAGTAGGTGGAGCAGGCACCGGTGGCGGCTCTGCACCAAAGGCCACCTCCAGCTGGGCCTCCATGTCCAAGCCCTCGATCGCCACATGTTCTTCAAAGGCCGCCAAGACAGCGGCAGCTGTGTCCTCATCCGCCCGGAGTTGGGCAGAGGCCAAGTCGACCTCCTCAACGTCCCCTTGGACATCTACCACTGCGAAGTCGGCATCCATCGGTGAAGCCATTGCGTCGAATCAAAAAGAAGTCGCACGATGCATCGCAGTTTTCAAATCCTCTGCAGTGAATCGTCACTGCTTCTCGCTTGAGCCAAAATGTCCCACCGGACATTTTGGTGACTTTTGTGAACATAAAACTTGCAACCGCAAGCTAAATGCAAGTGTGAATGTATATAAATATGTATTTATTTATGTACATATGCATTCAAAATCTTGTCTATGGGAACTTGGGCGCCTTCATCTTGGTACTGCAAATCCTTTCGGAGAGTGCCAGTCTGATGGTCCCAAACCTCCACGAATCCATCCACGGAGCCAGAAACGCAAAACTGGCCATCAGGTGAGAAAGTCACACATTCCGGGTGTGACTTTTCACCAAATTTCACCTGAAGCAAGAGAATCAGTGCCAAACAGTAAAAAGCACTCAGCAACACTCAGCACGTGTTAGAACATTGACATGGGCCACTCCCTGTTGACCCCATTTTGCGGCTACAATTTGAGGCTAAGGAGCAAGAAAGGGCAGGGTTGTACGTTGTCACATGGGGCCGGTTTTGCATTCAATGTAGCCCGTTTGACGAAACATTATGTCACTGTTGTTGCTGTCAGCATCCTTTTAAACGAGAGGGGTGCCCTCTCCCCTTTAAGCAGCAATCCTGTGAGTGAAAACCTGTGCCCTACACTGTGGTTATGCGGTGAAGCACAGAGAGCAGCTAGACTAGCTTTCGTGATCCCATGAGATTTGCATGCAACATGTGTGGGTTTGTGGGTTGGCCAGACCCTCAACAACCTGATCTAATCCAACAAGCAAAAACAGGAAAACCAGGTGTGGCCTCAGCAAAAGCAAGCAAAGCAAATGCGAGATGTCTTTTCTCGCAAGCAGTGCGGTCATCCGGATGCCTAAGTGAGAACGGCGAAAATGGCAGCGAATGCCACCAACGTCAAGCAGCAACATGTCCAAGTCGAAGTCACATCGAAGGGAAAGGATGTTGACGTTGGACCTTTTGAGCTTGCATTCTCTCTTTGCGTCTCTCTCGTTGTGCTCTTCGGATTCCGGAGCGTCTCTCTTCTTCCTTTTCATCGTCAGCTGTCTGGATCAGGCAAATGGTGCCTGTGGCCTTCAAGGCCTCCAGGAGGACAGCTGGCATGTCCTTAGTCAAAGGATCCGCCAACTGACGCCATGTTGGCGTCCAGCGCAGCCCCACCACTTCATCTTCTATCAGCTGTTTCATCAGCATCATGTCGAGGGCTGCCTGTCGTTCTGTCGCGATTCCTCCAGTCTTGTGCAGATGGTCGTGGAGACCTTTTGCGTCTGTGATCAGACATCCAGGTGTCTGAATCTCCCTCCTCCAATTGGCCCCAATGTTGATGCGGCCAAAGAGGAAGGCATCCATGAGCACCCTGTTGAAGAGTTGCCTGTCTCCAGAACTGCTCATTGCGCAACCTTCAGCTGCTAGGCTGCTTCTGACCACTCGCTTGATGCGCTTGGAATGGTATTACAGGATGCATACTGGAGTGATCTTGTGGTAGGCATCGTTGTGGTGAGCAAGTGCAGTTCACCTTGTTGTGCCTGGCCATTCTTGGAGCTGCCTAGTGAAGCATCGAAGAAGCTAACCAGGAGGGGTTGGCCATGCAAAGGTGGAATCACTGTTCGGGCTTTTCCTTGAATTGCCACCTCCTTCATTTGGTTGAGAATCTTGTTGGCACGCTTCAAATCCCCTCCCGTGGCCTGTCCAACTCGTTGAGCCATCTCAGAGACTCTGTAAAGAAATTCTGGTAGTACATGATGTGCTGGCCACCTCAACTGCATGATGATCCTTCGATATGCAGACAATTGCTTTCCTTCCAGAGTCACATCCGAAGGAGTCTCTTCGGGAGCATTCTCCAGCAGACCAATGTACTCGGTCATGTCATCAGTGAAGCTCCCATTCGTGTAGGTCGTCTTGACTCCGAGGAAGGTCTCAGCAGTCTCCTCAAGATTCTTCCATTCTTTGATGGCGAAGCGATCATCTATGGACTTCTTAATTTGCTTCGTGTAGGCTCGGTCGGTGACGAGCAAGCCATCGTCCACGTGGAGGCAAAGGATGGCGATGACTTCCTTCTTGGGAGATCGCTTGATGAAGCTCGCCTTAGCCATGGTGAGTTCTTCAAAGCCTGCTTCCACCAATAGCTCCCGAGCTCGAAGGTACCACAATCGTGGAGCCTCTGACAAGCCATGTGCGCTTTTGACTACGCGCAGTAGTTCACCTGGTCGAACCGCAGGTTCATTGTGCTCTGGAAGCGCTGGTAGACCATCAAGGGGAGCTTTCACCAGGACTTCTCGGGAAACTTCCTTTCCACTTAGGAAAGCCGTTGTGACGTCGAAGGTCATGGCTGCCCATCCTTTCATCGCACATATGGCCTTTGCCATTTGAACGGCCACCCACAGGGCTGTTGGAGCATCAGACCTGAACTGGCCCAGATGGGGATCAAGGTGACCTGGCAGCACCATCCTGGACTTGGGTTGGAACAAACCCTGCATGGTGCCCTTGTTCACCCGGACAATTCTTGCAGGGGCCTTGAAGACATTCTTCTTGTCTACTTGCCGGGTTTCTTCTGGAGTGAGTCTCCTGACCACCTTGTTCTTCACCCAGCTCTCCCATTCTTTTCGATCACTTTCTTCAAAGCCCTTTTTCTCTCCGGCATCAAACAACCGTGGGTCCAATTCTTTCCCATTCATCTTCATCTGTAGGACCAGGGCCTCAAAGAAGGCTTGGCGATTGACTTCTTCCTTTGACATGGCCTGCCATTCCTGGAGGTGAGTCACTGGTACTTGATATACTCCATCAGGCATCTCCACATAGACGTTGTGGGTGTGAGATGTCCTTTCTTGCTCCTCCAGGAAAAGAGTGAGGCCCTTCCACAGGAACGGTGATTTTCTTCCTGGTCTTTGTTTCATCTCTTCTGCTGCCTCCTGGGCGACAAGGGCGGTGCCATCCTTTTCTCCCAGCATGACCGTGAGTCTTGACTTTCTTCCTTCACCTTTGTATGGCTGGAATCTCTTTCTGGCCCCGAAGTGGAAACGAGCCTTCTTCACTGGGAGGTCCAGCAATGTGCTCAACTTCTTTACTTCAGCCTTTGAGGCCCACTCATTGGCCCTTTTTCTTCTTTCGCCTTCAACTGTAGCAGCCATGGTGTAGGAGAAGAAAGCTGGACGGAAACGTTTGGTCAGCTGCTCCTCTGTCATTTGTCCCACTTCTTCTTCTGCAGCTCTCTTCTTGAACTGTCTTGGCACGTCATCTAGGAGATGTTGCTTCAACCTTTCTTGGTATCCTTCTTGTTGTGGCGTGCCAATCACCTTCATCAGCTCCTCTCTCACCTTCTTCATTTGTGTCTCATGGTCCACCTTTGGTGGGACTTCCAGAGTCATTGGGACAACTTCTTGCTTCTTCTCCGTCTTCTTTTCTTTCTGATGCCCACTCAGATCAAGCCGATCTTTCTTTTGGCCTTTCATCTTCTGGATGGTCTTGATGGTCTTCATACCTCTCAAGGTTCGGGCTATCTCTTTCGCTCTCGTCTTTGGCCTCCTCCCGGTGCTGGGAACTATGATGCCTCCCAACCTCTTGCTTCTGCCTCTTCATCTTTCACTTCATCGGGTGCTGGCAGACCTGAGATGTCTTCATATTGCTTGTCATCACCTCTCCAGGTGTTCTTGAACTCTTCAACCTCCTCCAAACGGTGGTGGTCACCTTCCTCCGTTCTTGATGCTGACCTCAGATTGGCTGAGGACACCAAGAGGCATCTTCCTCGCCAGCTGACAAAATAGCGCTGGTGCGACTCCTTCACTAGGATCATGCCTGGTCCCCTCCAGAAGCCTGGTTCCTTCTTGAATCTTGTGCTCAAAGGCTTCGGAGCATAGAAGTAGACCAGTTCTCCTGGTTCGAAGTCCCTTTCTCCACCTTTCGGCCACCGACGGAGAGCTCTTCGTAGTTTGGCCTGGACGTCATGTCGCAGCAAGGTAGCTCGAGCTGCTGCTCTCATCTCTGAAGCTCTTTGGACTTCTCCTTCCATCGACAGGGCTTCACGGAGTGATAGATTTCCTTCAGTATCTTCATCCAGGAGATCTGGGAACACCGGATGTCTTCCGAAGGCCAACTGATATGGGGTGTATCCTCCCTTGGTGATGGTCGAATTCTTGGCCTGAATGGCGGCACTGAGAATGTCCTTGACTTGTGCTCGACCTTCAATCTTATATTGCCATGCCAGGGAGGTGAACATAGTTCCCAAAAGAGCACCGTGCCTTTCAGAAAAACCGTGTTGCCAAGCTGACTTAGCTCCAGATGTTTTGCTATGGATGCCGCGCTGTTCCAAAAATGCGACAAACTGGCCATCGAATTCTCCTCCTTGGTCTAAAACAAGTACTTGTGGTGCTCCGTGGAGAGAGATCCAGTGTCTCATGCATTTTCTGGCCACGTGCTCAGCAGAGCGGTTCCTCAAAAGCACTGCCTGATGATAGGAGGTTGCTCCGTCGACCATCGAGAGGGCCACGAACAAGGTGTTCTTGTGGTCATGGAGGTATTTCAGGTCGCAATGAAGTTCTTTGCCAAAAATCGTTGTCCTCACACCAGGAGCAGCCTTTAAATACCTTCCAGGTGGCTGTGTCTCTTGGCAAGTGGGACACTCATAGGTGAGGGCTCTTTGGACTGTCTCTTTGGTAGCCCCTGACAAAGAAAGCATCTTGGCCAACGTCTGGTTGGTAGGATGTCCCAGACGGTTGTGGAGCTGTTGGATTCTCCAACTTTGCGGCTTCTCCTCCTTGCTTCGCTGGCTTTCTTGTGGTTCATATTCTTCTTCCTCATCCTCTTCATAGAGGTCTTCTTCAGGCACTCCACCTCCTTCAACTAGGATCTCTGGCTGACGTCCTTGGGCTGTCAAAATCTTCTCAGCGATCTCGATGACGGCTTGTGCAAAGGCTTTGGTATACCCTCCGGCATAGTCCGACACATTCATCCATTTTCCTTGGAAGTGCATACCTCCCAAGACTGGTGTATGTTCGTGCTTCTTCTGGCATTTGCGACTCAACTGATGCACCAGTTCTGGAGCGCCTTCCAAGCGGGTTCTCTTCCTCAAAAAGGGCCCCTTCGGTGGTAGTCGAAGACCAAACTGACACATGTCGGTTTCCACTGAGCCCAAGCCGTTGAAAGCCTCCTGGATGAGGGGTTCTTTCCACGCCAGAGAGGGTTTGGGATTCTCTCCCAAGAGCAAACCGCCTCTTTGGCGTTGTCTCAGACTGGCGTCCCGAACGAAGCCCAGCAACTCTCTCTGCTCCTGTCGTCTTTCCTCTAGACGTTCTCTCTGGAGTGGAGTCTTGTAGCCAAAGACTTGAAGAGGGCTCCACACCGTGCATGGCCATGCGATGATCATGAGATCAGGATCCAATCGATCCAGATAGTCCAAGGCTTCATGCCGGTCTTTCTCCTTCAAAATGTCCCAGTGAGGTAAGGACACAGGTTCTGAAGCGGTCCAGCCATGAATGGTCGCCATGATAGATATGGCACATGTCCAAGTGAAGATCTCCACCACGGTCCAGGGCCTTTTCTTCTTCAGGCCTCTTCGTTCTTTGGCTTCCTGCTCCTCTTCCTTTCTTTGGGCAGCTTCCTGCCTCATCTTCACCTTCTTTCGTGCCCCCTCTTCCTGGAAAGCCTTCCCAATCTCCTTTGTCACATGCCCCAGTTTGCTTCTCAGACCCTTGTGGGCTTGCTTCGTCTCCGTCACATACACTCTTCTGTCTCCTTCTTCCTCCTCTGAGTCATCATCTTCTGTGACGAAGTCAACCCCCTTTTCATGGGAAGTGGAAGAGTCTTGGCTTTCCTCAGTGGCACTGCTCTCCTCCTCCTTGTCTTCATTGTCTACGGCCGGGATGGAAGGGATCATCGTCACTCCCAAATCATTCAGTTGCTGCATCCATTCTTGCACCTTCACGGCCCTCAGGTCTTCTTCACTCTCTGACTTCTCTTCTTCACTTCCTTCCTCTTCTTCCCGGCTGTCCGAACCTTCTTCCCCGGCCACAAAGGCATAGGACTGCGGCATGTTCTCGAGCACTCCTTTCTTCTTCTCTGCATCCTCCGATGTCCAGTAGGCCATCAGTCTCTTCACAGCCTGATCGTCAAAGTCAAGCAACTCAATGCCGGGGTGCCTGGTAGCTGTGAGGCGCATCTCGTTCTTGACTCCATTGAGTTCCATTTGCTTGTCCTTGAAGTGGAACACGGCATTCCAGCGGCTCAGCTCCCCTGGTCCGATCAAGCCAGGACAATTGGTGCCTCCTTTGCCCACTATCAACATACGGATGATGTCAGGCTGTCCATGAATCATCACCGGGTAAAGACAGGCCACGGTGCTCACGATAGGTGCTCCGGCTCCAAACTTGTAGGTCTCCTTCTCCGCCACCTCAATCCACGGCAAATCAAAGCTTCTTGGAGGTGCTGATGCCATACTTGTCCTCCAACTGAGTTCCGGCGTCCTGAATCGGCGATTGCCCAACCAGGTTTTGAGCCTGGATGAAGTGGACTCCAATAGCCTCTTCTTGCTGGGGATTGATCTCCTCTTCATACCAAAACTCTGTCAAGAGGGAGCGAGGTGGTCCATGCAAGGCCTTGGGAATAGTAGATCACGTGCTTGAGGTCACAAAGTTTGCATCTTGCAAAGTGTCCCTCTGCATTGGCTGACCACCGAAGGCTCTCAAAGAGATGGCGAAACTGGTTCTGCTGTTCTGTTGGCCAATCTGCAGCCGTGGAGGGAATGCATCTGCCATGCTGGACTTGCCGGTCGTACAGGAGACGACGAAATTCTCCAAGCTCCCGCTCCTTGACAGCCTTGGGTTTATCTGGCCTCGGCTGTGGTGGCAGAGCGTCCTGACTTCCGGCTGAGTTCTGTCCTTCACCATAGCCCGCGTGACTTCTTCTTGCCTTCCACTCTTCATAACGTCCAGGCTCTTCTGGGAACAGTTCACGAGGTCCAGGCTCATAGTCATCGTAGTGACTGTACTCCTTCATCAGATTCTTGAAGAGTTGACGTCGTTTCTCCGTCTCCTGATCCTCCTCCTCTTGTAGTGCATGATGTAGCTTCTTCTTCTCTTCTTTGCTCATGCCTGGGATGGCTGCCATCAACTCCTTTCCTCGAAGAGTCACATGTCCTGGCTGGGGCGCTGCAGCCTTGGCTTTGGCCTTACTTTTGGCTCCTGTGACACTCTCCTTGCGGACTGTGAACTCAAAGGATTTGGATTCTTCCTCCACTACATCCCATTCTTCTTCTTCACCTGGTCGCTTGGGGTGTGCTGTCATCCTCTGATCGGGCTTCAAAGGACAGCCACACTCTCCACAGAACTTGGCAGTCTCGGTCACCGGCCAGTAGCATTGTGGGCATTGCTTCTCTCCTCCAGCTCCAACCATGAAGGTGAAGTGCACTGTCGAGGCAGCTTTCTTGTGGTGAGGTTGATCTCGCCCATTGATGACGTTGACACACTCTGCATCACCTCGCCAGTGCCCAGGCTTCCCACAGCTACTGCATGTAGTCGCCTTCTTTCAAGCATCGATGCTCTTTCCATCATTCTTCTTTTCAGAGCCTTTCCATCCTCGACTTTTCTTGAGCTCTGCAACCTTCTGTTTTGCCTTCCATCCGGCGGCGAAGGCTTCCTTCAGATCGCCAGCCTCCATCTCACCATCACTGGTGACGTTGCTCTCCTCATCATCCAGCTCTTCTTCTCCTTCTTCAGGGATGGAATCTGGCCCTTGCTCTTCTTCCTGCTCCGCCTCCATCTCTTCATCACCTTCACCTTCTTCAGTGGGATGATCGGCGACATGCGAGCCATGCATTCTCTTCTTCACGAAAATCTTCTTCTTCTTGAAGACCTTGATGTCCTCCTCCTTCTCCCTTTCTCTTGGATGGGGCTTGTAGGTGGATCTCTTCTCATCTTCGTGAATCTTTCCACAACGAACTCGCAAGGCCTTCTCGATGGCGACGGGATCGAAGACAGCTCCTGCACTGTAGTAGACGTCATGTCTTTCCTTCCGGCTCAATGATGCCTTCTGCAGGAGCTTCTGGGCCCAGGCTCGGTCAGACAGCCGGGTGTCTGGATCCACCCTGCTGTATTGCGCCTTGAGGCGACGCATCTCCGCCAGGTAGTGCGCCATGCTCTCACCCGGAATCCTCCGGTACTTCTCCAGCTCCTTGTCCGCTCTCTCGAACAGCTCCGATTCGGACTCTCCGAAGGCCTCATCAAGCACCCGCCACAGAAGTTGGAGTCCTCCAGGACCAGTGTAGTCTGTCACTGGATGTTGTTCCACCACGTCCCGAGCCTCCCTGCGAGTGCTGAGGTAGACGAGCATGGCCAACTCCTGTGACTCCAAGCCATACAAACATTGCTGTGCCTGGATAGTGCGCTTCCACTTGATGTACCGGGCTCTATCTCCCCAGTACTCTTCGATCTTCACTGATCCCAACGAGCTCTTCGGCCTCTGTCCATCTCCTTCGCGCCTCAACCGTTGCTTCAACATAGAACGAATCTCTGAGGTAGGGGCTGAAGAGGAGGTAGCATCATCTTCTTCTGGAGTGCCTGGCGATTCTGGCTCTTCCGCTGTGCTCTTCTTCGTAGGCCCCTGAACGGATGTCGGCTTGGACCAACTCTCTTGCCCTGTGGAAGGAGGAACCGAAGGCACAGGTGCTGGCGCTGTCTGTCCTGTGACCTGTGGTCCAGGCGGCATCATCGCTGGTGGCCAGGCCCATGGAAAGGTGGACCATGGTATTGAAGAGACTCCCATGCATGGATGTGGATGCCCTGGATAGCCACTATGAGGAGTCCCCGAACACATACCAAATGGGGGCATCATCGGCGTTGAGGGATGTGGCATGGAGTACCCTGCAGGAGGTCCTGGTGCCCATCCACCATGACATGGACATGGTCCCACATGCATCATGCCCGGTGCCATCGGTGAAGGCGGTGCCACAAGCATTGATGCTCCCATCGCCGTTGCTGCCAGTCCAGGGGGTGTTCCCATGGGATGCGTTGTACTCGGAGGTCCAGTCATCGCCGTGCCGGTCACAGGAGAGGAAGGACCCAACACTACAGGATTGCCCGCTTGTGTCATGGAACCTCCCCCTTGGTCACCACTAGCTCTTACGGGTGGTTGAGAGCCCATCTCTTCTTCACCCTGTCCAGCGGCCACCGTTGTCGCCTGTGTCACGGCGTCCGGCGCCCCCAAAGCGCCCCATGGATCTTGCCCCGGCTCTTGCCACGGATCCGCCTCCGTTGGCAAAGGCACTGCAGCTGCAGCGGCGGCCGCAGCTTGAGCGCTCGCATCAGCAGCAGCGCTGACATCAGAAGTGCCCGACATGGCGTCAGCTAATCGGGCTGGGTGCAGCAGGCAGCCTAGTTAGCAACTAACCGCCCTCTAGCTCCGCTACCAATGTGGGTTTGTGGGTTGGCCAGACCCTCAACAACCTGATCTAATCCAACAAGCAAAAACAGGAAAACCAGGTGTGGCCTCAGCAAAAGCAAGCAAAGCAAATGCGAGATGTCTTTTCTCGCAAGCAGTGCGGTCATCCGGATGCCTAAGTGAGAACGGCGAAAATGGCAGCGAATGCCACCAACGTCAAGCAGCAACATGTCCAAGTCGAAGTCACAACATGTAGGCATTAGAAGTTGACATTTGCTTCAACAACCCATGACGCCCTAAAACTCCTTACTGGTTGCACCAAAGTTGAGGCTTTTGGGACTGATGGGCCCTTCTCCCGCTTGCCTGAACTGTTTGCTTTCACCAGTGACTATCACCACCTCCCGTGACTCAACACCCTGATCAGGTGACATGCACGCACAGTGCAGTTCACATCCTACAATAGATCCTTTTTGGGGCGCCCACCTTCTGTCTGACTGATCTGGCTTGCTTCTACTTGGACTTTGGGCGGGTGCTGGTACAAGTAGGCCCTTTCAATTCTTCCATCGTGCAATTGGTGTTTGAGGATGTGGGATGCCCCCTCCAAATCCATTTCCAGCCCTAGTCAGAGTTTCAAGCTTCGGTCAGTCATGCTTCAGTCAGGTGCGGTCCAGACACCCTCCTTGCGATCATAGTGGGGCATTGTTCTGCCTCAACTTCGGAGTCTTTCGCCACACCTCTGAAAACATCTATCCGAGCCTCAAGGCGAAGCGAGCGGTACACAAGTCCCCGAAGTCCTTTGCTCCTTTGAGGCGTCAATCCCGCAAGTGCGGAAAGTTGCACCTGTCATCCACCATGTGATCTCCATCTGGGGACAAGCATTTTAACAAACGCAAATGTTGATCCAAACTTCTGCTCAAAGAAACGTTCTTGGGCAAAAGGCCCACATGCTGCTGCCACTTCATAGCCTGACCCACCAATGCCAACAACCTGGAAGGTGCGGCCACCTCAGATACAGGCAAATCAGACATTTCTCAAGCACATGCAACTCGCACCAGCAGAAGGGCCTGCACGTGCTTGCCTCAGATTCATGGAGCACAGCCAACAAACAGCGTGCCCAAACAAGCTCTCAATTCAGCACAGGTGCTGACGTTTTGTGCCAAATGTCCTCGAATCTTTTCTTTGCTTAAGCCTTCATAGGCTTCATTCGCGTCAAAGTGGTTCTTCTTTATCAACGCCTTGGCAGGCCGTGCCAGTTAGTTGCCGAAACCCTTGACTTGTCTCAAGATGTTCAACTCCGCAATAACATAGATATCAGTGATCAGCTAAAAGTGTCCAGCAAAGATGCTTCAATGCGAAGGTACCTTGCAATGACTGCTTGTCCGCTTGTCACTCAACTTCCGGCATAACCTACGCCCGAACTTCAATAAGGCGAATAGTCTAGCAAAGGTGGCCTATCAGACTGTCACTGGACATCTGGCCTCTCGGGATTTGCCTGCTTCAAAGAGTTCATTGGCGCTGTCTCCCGCAGCAGGTGGTGTGCAGTATCCACCTCACGCAACTCAGCCAACTCCAGCACGACCTTGGTCAAGTGGAACAACAAGAAAGAAAACATTGAAATACTCATCAATAGATTCAAGAACGATCTTCCATTGATCTGCCTTGTTTCACTCACACTGACTCTGACTCATACCCCTACGTTCATTCCGAATCGTCTTTGGGCAGCGCTGGCATGCCCCATGGCTGCCATGTTACTTCACTGGTCGGGCGTTTCCCTTTGCAAATTGGCCAGGCCTGGCTGTACAAATCTTGGAGTATGTTGGCGGGCAAGCTAAGATAGGAAACTGCCTGCCTCGCATGTCAAATTACGTTCAGTTCAGCTTCAGCAGCATGTGTAAGCACGTGTATATAACGAAGTTCGTCAACTCTCAAACTTAGATGCCAAGGCACAACACTGAGTCCCAATGGCCTGCAGCAACTAGGGACTGCAAGGAGGCTGAACATGCACTTGCTGCATGTTTCCCAAAAGCTTTGCCAAAATGGTAGCAAGTGGTGGTTGCAACCGAGCACAACAGGTTACAGTAACCATGCGTCAGTCTTGCCAAAAAGGACTGTCGAAGAAAATTGCCTTTGTTGATGTCGCTGAGCAAGGCATCCAGGGAGTCTACCGCATTTAGAGACACTCTGGACTCTTCCTGAAGGCATTGCAAGGTCCTTGCACAAGCGCCGGCAACAAATGTAACGCGAATTGGCCTTGACCATTTCACACAAAACTGCCAATGTCAGTCCTAAAAAGGCTGTTTTCTTTGCAGAACCTTAGGTCAATTACTCCACCGGCCCACGTGTGCTGAAGGTGTCGTGGGGATGGTCCAGAGCACTGAGCTGAGCATGGACTTACTGAGCATGGACTTACTGACTCTGACTCAATCAATGCAAGCAAGCAGCTGCAGAATCAGCCTCACAAGGTAGTTTTTCCCAAGTCTAACATTGACATACATCATTCCCGTCCTGACTATGTCTGCACTGTCCACAGTGGCAGCGCTTCCACCAGTAGCCATGGCTGGCAAAACTGCCCAAGCTACAGTGGCACAGCGTGCAATTTTGATCAATTTTGGATTTTTTTGGTTTGTGGGTTTGGCATCGCGCAATATCGCGCAGCTCCTGTGCAATCCCGCACCTTGCCTACAGCATCTCCGTATCACAAGCTGAGTTGCCTGAGTTCAAATGCCGCCACCAGACTGTTGTTGGTTCCATCGACCGCGGTTTATTAAACAATGATGGCTGGTTTGTAGCTGATTTGTTGGATTGTGGTTGCGTTTGTGTGTCGTTTGTGTGCGCGACTGACATATCCATGATTGCCTCCACTCCCCGCAACCAAAAGCCAAAGCCACGAAATCAAAGACAGTGACACAGTGTTCCTACAAAGCGCAAGCAAAAAAAATGTGCGCAAACCTATTGAAATTGCAAATGTTGCTCTTGCTCAAAGAGTTCCCACAAGTCTGCTGGGCACGCGACCCCGAACCGACCTTCAATTACTTTAGTCTTTAGCCCTAATAACACATTCCCTTTGGCAACAGTTCTACACAAGCCGTTCCGAGATTTGCACAGTCGTGGTTGGTTTCCTCCTTCAGTCCTACAGGGCTTGGCACATGTCATGATACTCATGCATCAAAATACAATTTCCGACACCCAAGCCTCATGAGCAAATGGCTGTCACCCCCGAAAATGCCAGACCTGCGCTCTGCTTAAGGGTGACTACGACGACTACAGGCTAATCACTGTCGAACGGCCAAGTGCAGTTGTCAACGACCACCGACTTATTGGATGTCTAAACGTCCACGCGGCTTTGTTGTCTTCAGTCTTGCGTTTCCCATGCCGGAAAAATCAAAACCGCCCACTCTGTGATGTCACAATTTAGTTCGTCGCCTCTTGGAAGGTAAAAGAGCAACGCTTGCATGCCTTCCAGGCACGTAGTACACAAAAATAAATATATTAAATTGGCCTGGTGGCATGGACTTATGGATTATCACCTTTGCAACAGCACACGGGGGCACAACAATCGCACACGTTGCTACAGCCCTATTAAGCTTGCACACAGGAAACATGCGTAAATATTCCATGTGTGCACACGACCACTACAAGAAACCCCCAAATATGTTTAGCCTGCGCGCTTCACCTATTTTGTCAAGCTTTGCACTCCAGTTGTGCGCAACCCTGCCTCCACTGGGCTAAGGCGTTGGCACAACAAAAATCCCAGAGTAGACAGGGAGCTGACTGTCAACTCACGAAAACGCCTTACAACACTGCCTTTCAACAGCATACCCGTGGCTCGCGCACGTTATGAACCAGACGTATCACGCACACCCAAACTTGCCAAACCCCTGGGTACTTCAGCCTTCGCACACTGCTCACTCCCTATCATCTCCACGCTTCCAGTTGTGCCAAGACCTGCCTCCAAGATAGCGCTTTGGTACTTCCCCAAATTGGAATGCGCCGAGTCTCCTCCACGCCAAGTTGCTTTTCCGCAGAGCAACGCATGCTCGCTGTCCACAAGTCACAGGGAGATGGCCTAGCAGGCCCATTGGGTTGGCGCATCACGAAGCCCCAATCATTGGTTATCATGTCGGAGGCAGCAAGAATCGGCGACGGCACATACGACCGAGACGGGAGGTGGTTGGAATGGAAATGAGTGTGCCTCCAAATGACACCAGGAGATCGTGCCAGTACCTAATGTTGGTTCTTTGAATCTCAAACCTATCAGAATCAGCGTCAGCGCCTCCCGCACTGACTCGAAGCTCAATGGCATTCATAATAATAGCCAAAGCATCCGTGAGGGATGGGTTCGACAGAGCCCAGGGAAGATCGAAAGCGCTTGCCATCCTGTCCCATCACACTGCTTGCAGTTGAAGGCTTCGAACTCCTCGCAGCTCGGCAATTGTTGCAGGAACAACGCCTTCTCGAACACTTTCAGACAGGCCGTCACATGATCTGCAGCTTGATTGTGTTCCTGCCCTTTCAGCGAGCACTCAACTTCTTTGGTGAGTTCTGTCATCGCTGAATCCAAGTTGCTGGAACAGCCACAGCCCAAGGCCTTCACAGCCGATAGCAAAGATTCCGCTTGTTTGTTCCACTGCGTTGTGCATCTTGAAGGGTCAGTTGAAATGGTCCATGGGTCCATGAGGTGACTCTCAAGGGCCGCATTCTCCACAGCAGGGCACGCACGCAGTGGCCGGTGCACCGGGTCGACTGCCAGGATCTCGGCGCAGTGGTAGGTCCGCAGCAGGCAGCACGCCCTGGCATCGTCCGATCCAACAAATTCTCGAGCCAAGCCTGTCGGCTGCTACGCGACAACTCCCAGCCACTTTGGCTCTTTTTTGGGCCAGAACAGCGCGTACCCTACCGTAGCCTGCCAAACGATGCATGAATGCGCGCCTGATATATATTCATTTGTTTATGTATATAATGTACACTATCTGCAAGCCAGATGGCGCAACAAAACGTCAAAAAATCAGGACCGATAGACAGAGTATGCACCTCCAAGAGCAAAAGGAGACTTGGAGCAGGGGTATGGTCCAAAGAAAGGGGGGCGCCATCTATTAGGTTGAAATTGGCTGTTTTTGCTCTTATTCTAGAAACGGTGCCATCTACTAGCGTGAGGACACAATATGGAACAAAGAGAAGGGAGAGATACAGAGAGAGAGAGAGAGAGAGAAAAGAAGACAGGGAACTGCAAGCAGCAGAGAAAAGAGAAAGAAAAAAGAGAGAAACGAGAGAAGGAAGAGAGAAGAGGGGAGAGAATCAAGGAAGAAGAGAAGGGAAGAGGAGAGAAGGGGAGGGAAGGAACAAGACATGGGCAGCAGAAAAAGAAGGGCTTGTGGAAAGCAGAAAAGGGAGAAAGGGAGAAAAGAGAGAAGATTGAGAGGGGACAGGGCGGGACTGCCACTCAGAGTACAGTAGGTTGCGCAAAGTGGGGGTCAGAGGCAGGGGGAAGGGAAAACAGGAGAGGGGAGAGCAGGACTGACAAGTGCAGAGTAGTGGCGCAGCCTGATGATCAGTGAGGGCATGGGCAGCAGAAAAGGCAAGGACTTGTGGAAGGATAGCACATGTAGTTCTTTCCTCGAGCAGGGAAGGGAGAAAGGGAGGTCAGAGGTGGGGAGGAAAAGGAGGAGAGGGGAGAGCGGGAGAGCAGGTATAGGAAAGTGCAGAGTAGATGGCGCAGCCTGATGATCAGCATGGGCATGGGCAGCAGAAAAGGCAACCAAGCCAAGGCCTATGTTCTTGCGCCATCTGCTAAGGCCTGGCTAAAGGCCCTTTTATAAACCTCAATTTCCCTCCTGCACCATCTACTATGGTATTTTGGCCCAGATTTGGGATCCAGGGCAGCGAGCGACAGCCGGGTTATAGCCCTATGTTCAACTTCCGGGCTGGCCGAATAGATGGCGCAAACCCCCCAAAAATGACATCATGTCTGCGCCATCTGGCTGCACTTAGAGTATATGTGTATATATACGCATACAAATAATATGTGACCGTCCATGTCCTTCCTACTTGATGGCTCAGGACCGCTAAGGCCTTTATATCAGCATCTGGAAGCGCGGCAAGCTCTCAGTCTCTACAACTCTGCTAATCCCCTGCGCATATTGGAATCTAAATTGGCAGCTTCACCCCGTTGGAACGCAAGCGTGGCATCGATAGCAAAACCGGGCTCGGCGATGAAGCCTCCTCGGCGCAAAGCTTTTGATGAATCCCTCCGGCCCTTCACACAGCAGCCAAAATAAGATTCTGAGACATGCTTAAGGACAAAAATCAGAAGCCGCATCTGAGGCCACCTGAGCAAGAACCGCTTGGGCGCCCGTATGCCTTGGTTGGCGCAACGCGCGCGACCTGCACAAGCGACCCAACTTCGAAACATAAACTCAAGCTTTGTCACTTGGACACATGTTTGCAAACAAAAGTGCAATGTTGCGAGCGACACTCTGCTCTGGCCACGCAGCAACATCCTTAGCGCTCTTCAGGCATTGGTCAAAAACTGCAAGTCAGATTTCCTCTCCAAAACTGACAGAAGAGCATTTTTGGTTGGGCGGCTCTCGGGACTCAAGCCACCTCACATCGCCAGTCGAAAAAAGTGTCCACCAGGACAAGGACGCAGCAGAATCGTCTGTAAACCTTTTCAATCGAAGAGCCTCTATTTGCTCTAGTTTGGCAGTAGCTTTGAACTGCGTGCGACTGTGGGGTTTGAAGATTTCAACGTTCTGTTTGTTGGGGCCGTGAAATATCTTCCGTTCTCTTGACAGTTGTCAAAGCAAGTTGATCCTCCTTGCGCCTCAAAAACGTGAAATTGTTGCTGCAATCACAAACATCCATATTCGCAAGTCTGCAAGCACTTTTATCTGTAGTTCGTATTTTGGACGGCATCAAGAACTATTGGTTGTTGAAAATAGCAGCTCCTGGCAGTGCATGGCCGCGCTACAACCGAAAACTATTCCGACTTGCCCGAGTGGCGTGCACACAAATGATTTTTTCACTTCCTGTTTTGCAAATGTTTGATTTATGACATTATACAGTAACAGGTTCTTGGACTGTACTGAGCAGCTGACAAAGGGGCCTCACAAAACAATGACAAACTTTACCCCGATGGTACGCTCGAAGTCTTGCGCGGTCAGCCTCCTATCCTGTTGCAGCAGGCCCCAAGCTTGCAACTGTCAAGCAACAACGCCATTACAATGCGACAACTAAGGCGCAATCAAAAAATTTTGCAAACGGCGGCCACTGTACAAACCACAGCATCTACATGATGTCTTGGTCTTGGTACAGATGGGAACCCTGCCGTTATTGTCACGCGCGTGCTCTCATATGTGTGCTCTATGCGTTTGCCCACAGGCTTCGCACGGCACCACAACGAGAGCGCAGTTGAGGAGAGCGCCCCGCACCAGCCCGGCACAGTCGAAATTCACTTTTGACAGAAAGAAAGGTCGCACTATTTTACTCTCACACATCTCTCGAGCCACTAGGTCGGTCGAACATGTCATCTGTACAGTACACGTCACTCAACACAGGGGCCATGTCTAGATTGCTCATGATCGGCACCCCGCCTCACGATTCGTGAATCGTGTCTTTTCCAACGGTCTTTCTCGACCAAAGCTGGTCTTTACAGAAACCTAGAGCTCATCATCTCCGTACCCATGTTGAGACTCAAACAATCGAAAGACTGTCATGATTTTCGGGGAACTTCCAAAGGCCTGCTTTAGAATGTAGTAGAGACGCTGACTCCGTTCAATCACTGGCTGTGTTCCATGATCGGCTACCGGTTTGTCGGCCATGACTTGCGCTACTTCGGACGCATATGCGGGCGCGAGTGTGGACAACCAACTCACCAACGATTCTAGATACGATCTAAAACCTAAAATCTGTTGAGGACGTGTCCCCCACTTCTCTGGACTACATGTCGGCATACTCGGGATGAGCTTGCTATCCACATTCTTGAAAGCACTCTGAGCTAACCCGGCGCTCCTGACGTGCCCGGCCCTGTTCCCGAACCTGAGCTCGGTCTCGTCACGCCATCGGACCGGCCGCCGCAGTCTGTGTCACTGCTTGACTCTGTTGCATCTGCTGTACTAGACCTAGAATCATGGCATTCTGATGCTGCATGTGTTGCATCTGTTGTTGCATTAGAACTACTATATTCTCTAGCACATGTGAAGACGGACTCGGCAAGACTTGGGTGGGGCTCTGCAGACCTGCTCCAACAAATCCTGGTGGCGGATACATACCTGGCATACCTCCATGACAACCTGCCAGACCCGGCACTGGGCCAAGACAACCTGTCATACCTGGTGCTGGGAAAGGTGGTGGGGGTGGAATACCACCAACTCCGGGCATCATACCTACAACAGAACAACCTGACCCTACTGCTGGCTGACTTGACTGCTGAGACGCCAAGAACGCAGGTCCTGACGCTGAGTTCCCGTCAATGCTCTGGTCTCCAACACCAACTGGTCCTCCGGGACCTGAGTGCATGGTCACACCGCTCGGACACGCATCAGGCGCACCAACTGCACCAGCAACACCTGACACCACCTGTTCAGATTGCAACTGCGCACCTTGAACCTGGGAATCCAATTCTTCTAAACCGACTCCCTGCATAAGGCCGGACAGACCTCCACTACCTCCGTTCAGACTCTCAAAGCCTGACGCTGACGTTGTGTCACCTTGACTCATGTCAAACACCTGCGGCTGACTCTGAGGCCGTTCGGTGCTTTGTGGTCCATACACGACAGGCTGACCTTGGGGATGCTGCTGCGTGTTGCGACGCACGGCTGCATCGAGAGCATCGGCGGTGGACTCCACATGTTCCAACACCTTGCGCTCACCTGACCTTCGAACGCTTGACGAGGTGAACCTGTTGACCTCCCTGGACCTACTGGAGCAACGAAAGCTCCGCTACCATACGCAGGTACAGACAGTACCTGGAAGGTGCGGGCTGCAAGACAGCTATCACAATAATTTATCTGCAAAAAGCAGTCTTCACACAAAATGTCAAAAATGCAGCTCTTTATTTTGTAATGGTTTTCTTTTTCCGCACCACGACTTGAGCCAAAGTATTGTCGTCGGCGTCATTCACTATACACTGTTACATCTCATGAAACCTCAGCCTGTCGACCTCGCAAGTGGTCACCCTCTCACTAAGCGCAACTCAAAGCGACCAATGTATTCAGCGAACTGAATGCAATCGCTGCTTGCTGCAAAATCAAACAACCACCTCTACCCCTGCAGAGTTTGTGGGTCTTGGCAAAAACAATGCTAGCACTTCAAACGAACGCGCTATCCTCGTAGGGTTCAAAGAACAAGCACTGCACCTATCAACCCAAAAGGCCAAAAGCAGTGGGCGCAAGCACTGCAGCCAATCATATGCAAAAAACTGCTAGAACTGTGGATATTCCTGACGGCTAGACCTCTGTCCATACTCAAGCCCGGTGGGTGGTTTGAAGAGAAGTCTTAACTTCAAGGCACGATACGTCCAATGATGTAGGCCATTCACTCTCAAGCATATCAAGTTCTACAAAACTTCTGATGGACATATAGGTTCGGATGTGGGCATTTCTATGCACACGTTTTCAGCTGGAATGACTGATTCCCTTCTCACCACAGCAAACCGTGATCGGAACAAGCGCCACAACTGCGTTTGGACGATCACATGCTCATTGACACCTTCTAACGACCTCTAGACTGCTCAGACCACGAAATTCAAAATCGCTAAACTTGCGACGCGCTTACCTCAAAAGTCGTCAAATTTAGACTTTTAGTTTGGTCGACCTGCTGGCCTTCTGCTGTCCTTTTCAAGGTTCTTACAATATGGAAATGTCCTAGGTGTCTACAAATGGTTTACATAGGCTTACGAAAGAGCTCAGCTCTTCACACACCTGCTCTCGTCATTGAACGACATGCAGCCGCCAAGTTTTGGGGAAAACTTGGTGGGGCATATCTCTGCTACAGAGCTTGCCCTTCGGCTGTCTTCACAGTCATAAGACAGCTCTGTTCTGAAGAAGTAGCCTTCAAGCAAACAATATAACACCAACAGGAGTGTCCTCCTGTTCTCTCAAAATTTGTGGTTTGACCAAAAATTTGGGAGGAGTGTCGTCTAGCATTGCTCATTGAGGCAATCAGCAAATCAAGCAAGGCACGCGGATGCAAGGCATACAAGTGTATGCACGTCGGTCTCCTGTCCTGTGGCTTCATCCCTTTTGGCTTCGAATGCTTTTAGTCAAGCATTGGTCTCCACTTTTCTGCTTTTCAAGATTATACGATTTAGGCAGTGTCGGATACTATCCATAGATCTCTGTAGTTCGTCTAGCTTATGTGGCGGGGAATCTTGGGGTATGGATATTCATTACTGTTCTTTTCTCCCCAGCTCTAAGTGCGACGAATCTTTTCGTTTGGGAGGGTTACACCTCAACCAAAACTATTTGTTGTCTGGCGTGGGATTGTAGACAGCTTCCCGAAACTGTTCGTGGTGCTACAGCTTGTCCGAAGCTGCTCGTAGTGCTACGTGGGGCCTTTTCAGCTGGTTATGAGATCTGGATTTGCACTAGTCAAAATAGATGAAATGGGTTTCAATTATTCGCAAAAACCTAAAACCTGAACCTAAAGCCTAAACCTAAAACCTAAACTAAAACCTAAAAACCTAAAACCTAAACCTAAAACGTAACACCTAAAACCTAACTGAAACCTAAAACCTAAACCTAAACCCAAAACCTAAAACCTAAACCTAAAACCCAAAACATCTCCAAACCTAAAACCTGAACCTAAAACCTAAAACCTAAACTAAAACCTAAAACCTAACCCTAAACCTAAAACCTAAAATCTAAAACCTAACCCTAAACCCAAAACCTAAACTTAAACCTAAAACCTCAACGTAAACCCAATACCTAAAACCTAAAACCCAAAACATCTCTTAACCTAAAACCTAAAACCCAACGAAAGCCGAAAACCAAATTCCGAAAGCCGAATCTCCAAAAGAGAAAAAATGGGACAGGGTTCTGCAAACAGAAGACCGAAAGCCAGAAACCGAATTCCGAAAGCCGAAAACCGAATCCCGATATAGGGCAAAAAAAAACGGGACGGGGGTCCGAATAACGAATACCGAAAGCCGAATACCGAAATCTGAATTCACGAATACCGAAACGTTAATAGCGAATCCAACTTTCCCGGGACTATCTCCGGATCGCTACTCAAAAAACGTTGCTAAAAAAGCAATGGATTGATTGAAAAAACAACAAACAAACTCGAAAAACAGGGGCAAAGAAAAAGAGAGAGAGAGAGAGAGAAAAGTGGGGCGAGAGAAAAGCTGCAGCGAGAACACAGGACACCAGTGGAAACGGTCCAAAACTGAACGCAACCAATATTGTTCTGCAGCCAAGAGTCGGAGACAAAGCACTGGGATCCGTCTCAAAAGCAGAGCCAGGAGGCCGCAGCACCTGTCGCAAAGCTTGCAGCTGGCTGCTGCTGAGGTGGCCCCGCTCCTCCAAGACATGCCACCTCAAAGGCTATGCGCTCAGTGTCAGAACCAATTGTCAGAATCAGTCAAAAAAACATTATGTTTGTGTAGGAAAGGCCCCACCTAATGCGAGCGCAGGAGGAGTCTTGAAGGAGTCTGCCATCGTATCTGAAGAAATGGCCAGCAACTCCACGTCCAAATGCCGGATGCATCATCATAGGATCCGCTCCTTGCACTTCTTTTGTCATTCCTGCTCGTGGCAGGGAGTCTCCCAGGTGTTGAAACCAAGCATTTTCATCCTGACTTGTGTCCATCTGCATAGCCACAGCCACAGCTTTGGAAGCATCGGAAGGCATGTGAACCAGCTGAATCTCAGCCGCAGACCTCTTTCCGGCCAAGGCATGTTGACCAGGCACACTCACTTCAACGAAGGAAATGGGCAACTCCAGGCCATGCACCAGCAAGACCATTAAGGGTTTTTGGTCCACAGGTGTAATGCGAAGTCTGTCACCCAAATTCGCTACATGAAGCTCTGGCGCTACAGCAGCACTTTCCGCCGCTGCTGCTTCTGCTGGAGGCAAGCCGGGTGTCGCCGACAGCCGCCAAAACAGGAGTGCTTCAGAACTTTCACCAGAACCTGCATCAACATGTTCGGTCTTTGCGAGGTCCACCTCCACGGGTGATGCAGCTTGCATGCTGCAGTCATGCACGCTTATGCCGGTTGCCAACATGGATGGTTTGGCTGAGACTGCGGGTGAAATTGCGGTGGTTGTGCTTGTGCTTGTGGTGGTCCTGCTGTCCCCAGAACCAACTGGAGGTGCATCTGAATCCCAAACAGCTGAGGCCGCGCTGTCAATCTGTGCTTGTAAAGTTTCGACTGTTCGAGAGGCACCATCCACAGCAGCCTGTGCATTGCGGAGATGGTCTCTGCTTCGCACGGCCGTTGTGTACACATCGTTGGCAATTTCAGTGCCATTCCCCGTCAGCGCCAACAAGGACTCGTCCATCGCCTGCGGGCAAGCACTGGGACTTGTGTGCAGTGTGTCTGCTGCGCAAAGCCACAACAAAGTGGATACCTGAAAGCTGGGCCACTAGTAGGATCCCTTGCTACATCTTTCAACTCCGGCGCTAAGCCTTGTGGACTCCCAGCCTGCTTGGCAGTTTGCAACTTTGTGGAGTCATTTGCCAAGGCTGCCTGTGCCTCCAAAAGCTGTGGGGTCAAGTTGGTCGGAGTCGGAAATGCACAGGAACCTTGGCATTTTCACGCTCAGGGCGCTCCCTGTGTCAAGCACTAGGCACTGCAACTCATCGGAAACACCCGCTTCCCCACTCTGCAGCTTTGGAGCCTCCTCTTGGGCACGGCTGGACCAACCTGCTGCATTGGTACTTACGTCTGAGCTCCATGCCATGATGCCTCCACACCATGTCTGTTTTCTTTTAATTACCGTGAGACAGGTTTGCGGCCAGGCTTCCATGTCTGTGTTGGAGGCAGGGTGGGCAATTGCTCTGGAGCATATTGCAGCATGTTGAGGACCCGCTGCAGCCGTGACTTCGAAGTGGCCTCGGTTGCATGGTGCTGCAAGGTACTTTTACTTTTACGCTTCAGGCTGTGGTGTTGTTTCACACGCGCTGCGCTCCCACATGCTTTACAATACCCAGCTGCAATGGTTTGGTTCCTCATAAAGATTCGTGCCCCAGCTGAACCGCCGTTGCACGAGGTCTTCACTTCTGCCCAGAAATGCTGGAACGAGACCTCATTCAATCCAAACGCCGTAGTATGCAGGTCAAACTACACGGGCCGAATCAGTTCTACGCGTATCGTGGCCAAGGCCACTTGATAAGAAGTACGATCTGGGCTGCGCGCGTTGGCGAAGACGTTGGCAAGCTTGAGGGGGAGCATGCTTACAAGAACAGGCTGTAGTTCCCCAACCTGCACTCAGGCAGCTTGGCCAAACAGAAGCGCAGCGCGGAGAAATGAGACAGTTGCACCTCACTTGGGAGTTCTGCTTGGTCTAATAAAGGTGCCAAAAGATCCAAGGACGGCTCAGCACCTCGAAGTATTTAACCAGACTTGTCCGAAGGCTGGGATACACTGCCGCTGCTGTTTCAAACACAAAGTCAGGGCATTCCGGTGTCTACAATATTTGGGAGCCGGCACGGGCAGCACAATTGTAGTGTATGTATGTATGTATGTATGTATGTATGGCTCAAGGTTTCGGCTCAAGCTGGTTGATGGGACCTCGTCTTCGGCACTGGAACTTCTTGTTTGACCTCCACTCCGGCCAGACCGAGGACAGGCCAGGAAGCAACAGCTGCCGCTGACGCCACCTCCTGGGTTGCCTTCGGGAATGCCCAAGGTCTCCAAGATCCAGAAGGCCACAGCTGAGATCCTTGCCCCGGCCTGGTCTTCCTTAGAACCTGCCTTGCAAGGTAAGCTCAAAGACCTCGGGCATGTAAGAAGCACTTGTGGCCGTGAGGGTCTGTTGCTCCGTCTCGATCCTGGTTTGGATGCCCTTCATCTCGTCAAGGAGGTCCTGGTAAGCCTTCTTGGTGGAATCGATCTTGTTCTGAAGGGAGGACTTCTTGTGAGAGAGGTCCTTGAGGAGTGTGACCTGGCTCTTCAACTTGGAAGCAACATCTTTCTCAGTGGGAGGAGCAGGTTTTGTTAGCTTCTCCACCAGCTCTCGAACCATGGGAGGCAGCTGAGCCATGTTCTTAACCAAAACATCCTTGAGGTCTGGTTCCGAAGCCTGACCTGGGAGCCCTCCCTGAAAAGGAAGGAGGTGACCCGGCTCCAGATGCTGTAGCTGGCTTCATCAATACTTTAGGTGACAACCTCACAGAGGAGCAACACCGACAGTTGCAAAACGTGCTCAAAAGGCCGCCTGCTGCAACCCGTCCAAACGTCGTAAGACTGATGCGGCGGAGGACATGTCATGCGGGTAACCCCACACCTTCTGAGCTTGAGACGACTTTTGCACCGGGGACTCTGTCATGCACTTCTTTGCATGCTTTGGGTACATCTTTGATGTTTGATTGTGGGGCTGATCACAATCCTCACCTTTTGCCTTCGTCCTTTTCAGGCTCAAGCGCGAGCTCTCCGCGGGGTTGGGAGAGCTATGGACCTCGCAGACGCAAGCCTCTCTTGAAGATCTACGGAGGCAGCGTCACTGGCACTCAAGCTGTCAGCCAGGACACCTCTGGTGGGGCACTGGGCTCTTCTACCTCAGAGCAGACCGTAGGTCCTGCTAACTCAGGCTGAAGAGACTCACACGATGCCAGGGGATGGAGCCCTGACTGAAGCTCAGGGCTTTCTTTTCGATCTTTGCCAGCGGGATCTTGTTCAATCCTGTCAGAGATACCGCTCCACGACCAATCCACACCATGGTCAACAGGTTTTAGCTGATCTACGGAGAATGCAGAATCTCCTGCACCAGCATCTTAGCTTGCCGGGAGACACCAAGTGGCCTATGGCCAATGTTTTCATAATCTCCCAAGTTTTGACTTCTGTTCTTCGGAACCCGGATGGCTACAATCTGTGCTTCGGGAACGCGCCCTTCCGCTGCTGGTGCTGGGCTGGAGCCTTTGCGGAAGATGCTTCTTTGGCTTGGGGCCGAACACACGGAGCCACCAGGCAATTTCTTTCCAGCTGGGATCCTCAGTGGCTGCCTATGTTGATGAACATGGAAATTGTCTGGCTCACTTTGAGCAGGGCAGTCAAGCTGATGCCTCTGATTTCCTCGGTACCTTTGGGAGTGTGCCAACACCACCTTCTTTGGTAGCAAGTTCTTTCACTGGACACTTTCAGGCCAACTTGAAGTCCGGGAGCAATTGCCGCTCAACATCATCCTCCCTGAAGGGGACTCGCCAGCCACCTTGGAAGAACTCATCAATGTTTGGGCAGATGAGGATGGGGGGCAGTTCCTGTACGGATCCCCAGATGCGTTAGTGCTTCAACTACAACGCTTTCAACTCAAAGAGGGCACATGGACGAAACATAACCGAGCGCTGGATCTCCTCACGGACATCAACATCCCTTTCTCGGATGATGGGACTCATGTCCACAATGCATCTTACAGGATAGTGATAGTGAGCCTCGTCCTCCATCAAGGTGAGGGACACCAAAATGGCCATTACCAGACGGTGCTTCTCATGGACAATGCCATGTGGTTGGCTGATGATGAAACTTACCCCACTCCTTTGGGCCATCTCACAACCCAACAGAAGTGTGAGATCTTGCAGATTTGGTTGGTGAAGGAACCAGAGGATGAACTTGTGGAGGACACCCAGGCGGAATATGCCACGCCGGCATCCAAACGCCAAGAATCCTCTCATGAGACTCTCACCTTGATCTTCGGGAATGTCACCACTTTTGGACATAAGTGACATAAGGTTCAAGATTGGACATGGACCAGGCCGGACTCCTTGCTCTTCTTTCAAGAGACTCACCTGGGAGACAAGGAAACCACCAAGGCGGTGCAGTACTACTCCACTTGAGGTTGGAAAGCCTACGGGATTCTGGCGCACGCCACTGGGCAGCTCACTCATCAAGCACAACACTTTGTCCTTGAGGGCAATGGCTGGACCTAGTTGGGTCTCCAACGACAAGGTCTGCAGCTGTTCCTGATCCAGATCTACCTCCGCACTGGGGAGACTCCAATCAGCTGCCAACTCCACCATCTTGAGTCAGCTCCTGGCCTACCTTCATCACCTCCACGCTCCCTTTATCATTGGGGGTGATTGGCAAAATGAACCAGCCGCACTAGCTGCCACTGTGATTCAGGGCAAGTTCAGGGCCACGATCCTTGACACTGGAGGTAACACAACCTTGCAGGGCAGCCATCTCGACTACCTCTTGGTCTCCAACTCCTTATCTGCGTCTATTCGGGTTACTGCCTTATGAGAAGTGCCTTGGAGGCCACATTGTGCCTTGGAAGTTCACCTTGATTGTGTTCAGCCTCCTTTGAAGGTACAACAACTTCAGCGTTTCCCGCCAATAGGCCGAACCTTTCAGCTGCCACATCAATGGACTAGTTTCGCTGAGGAGGACGGACCGTTCTACATCATGAACGACCTTATCGATGGCCTTGGCTCGGATTTAGCTCGATGGGCCACCCAGACGGAGAAGTACATCACTCAGCTCCTCCACAAGCTTGCTCCAGGCACCTCTCGTTGACTCCACCACTTCCAGGACCTGGTTGCGGGGAGCAGTAGCCTTCTGGGAGAAACTCAATGTGAGGATCAATGTCGTCCACCACACTGGTGTGTTTGGCAATTACGCTTGCGCATGTTGTTTTGATTGACAGACAGACGCGCAGACACATTGCCTTTGCCAGACAGTACTCCTTGGGGAGTCGTGCGTCATCTCAGCAGACATAACTGTTGCGGCTATAAACAGCCAAACACGCAGCACAGGAGTCATTTTGCACTTGTGGCCCAGAGCGGGGTGGCGAAAGCTAGGCAAAGAAACAACGCTGGGGCTCTTTGGCAGGAAAGCCTGGCCGGGAATCACAACATGCCATGGCCAAGGGAAAAGGAGAGTGCCAACAGCGCCCCCCCAATACGACCCCAACACAGCCAACACATGGCAACACACAACCACCCCAGCAACGGCAGCAGCAGCATCATCAGCAGCAGCCACCAAGCAGCAGCAGCAGCAGCAGCAGCAGAAGCAGCAGCTACCAAGCAGCAGCAGCAGCAGCTACCAAGCAGCAGCAGCAGCAGCTACCAAGCAGCAGCAGCAGCAGCAGCAGCAGCAGAAGCAGCAGCTACCAAGCAGCAGCAGCAGCAGCTACCAAGCAGCAGCAGCAGCAGCTACCAAGCAGCAGCAGCAGCAGCAGCAGCAGCAGAAGCAGCAGCTACCAAGCAGCAGCAGCAGCAGCTACCAAGCAGCAGCAGCAGCAGCTACCAAGCAGCAGCAGCAGCAGCAGCAGCAGCAGAAGCAGCAGCTACCAAGCAGCAGCAGCAGCAGCTACCAAGCAGCAGCAGCAGCAGCTACCAAGCAGCAGCAGCAGCAGCAGCAGCAGCAGAAGCAGCAGCTACCAAGCAGCAGCAGCAGCAGCTACCAAGCAGCAGCAGCAGCAGCTACCAAGCAGCAGCAGCAGCAGCAGCAGCAGCAGAAGCAGCAGCTACCAAGCAGCAGCAGCAGCAGCTACCAAGCAGCAGCAGCAGCAGCTACCAAGCAGCAGCAGCAGCAGCAGCAGCAGCAGAAGCAGCAGCTACCAAGCAGCAGCAGCAGCAGCTACCAAGCAGCAGCAGCAGCAGCTACCAAGCAGCAGCAGCAGCAGCAGCAGCAGCAGAAGCAGCAGCTACCAAGCAGCAGCAGCAGCAGCTACCAAGCAGCAGCAGCAGCAGCTACCAAGCAGCAGCAGCAGCAGCAGCAGCAGCAGAAGCAGCAGCTACCAAGCAGCAGCAGCAGCAGCTACCAAGCAGCAGCAGCAGCAGCTACCAAGCAGCAGCAGCAGCAGCAGCAGCAGCAGAAGCAGCAGCTACCAAGCAGCAGCAGCAGCAGCTACCAAGCAGCAGCAGCAGCAGCTACCAAGCAGCAGCAGCAGCAGCAGCAGCAGCAGAAGCAGCAGCTACCAAGCAGCAGCAGCAGCAGCTACCAAGCAGCAGCAGCAGCAGCTACCAAGCAGCAGCAGCAGCAGCAGCAGCAGCAGAAGCAGCAGCTACCAAGCAGCAGCAGCAGCAGCTACCAAGCAGCAGCAGCAGCAGCTACCAAGCAGCAGCAGCAGCAGCAGCAGCAGCAGAAGCAGCAGCTACCAAGCAGCAGCAGCAGCAGCTACCAAGCAGCAGCAGCAGCAGCTACCAAGCAGCAGCAGCAGCAGCAGCAGCAGCAGAAGCAGCAGCTACCAAGCAGCAGCAGCAGCAGCTACCAAGCAGCAGCAGCAGCAGCTACCAAGCAGCAGCAGCAGCAGCAGCAGCAGCAGAAGCAGCAGCTACCAAGCAGCAGCAGCAGCAGCTACCAAGCAGCAGCAGCAGCAGCTACCAAGCAGCAGCAGCAGCAGCAGCAGCAGCAGAAGCAGCAGCTACCAAGCAGCAGCAGCAGCAGCTACCAAGCAGCAGCAGCAGCAGCTACCAAGCAGCAGCAGCAGCAGCAGCAGCAGCAGAAGCAGCAGCTACCAAGCAGCAGCAGCAGCAGCTACCAAGCAGCAGCAGCAGCAGCTACCAAGCAGCAGCAGCAGCAGCAGCAGCAGCAGAAGCAGCAGCTACCAAGCAGCAGCAGCAGCAGCTACCAAGCAGCAGCAGCAGCAGCTACCAAGCAGCAGCAGCAGCAGCAGCAGCAGCAGAAGCAGCAGCTACCAAGCAGCAGCAGCAGCAGCTACCAAGCAGCAGCAGCAGCAGCAGCAACAGCAGCAGCAGCAGCTACCAAGCAGCAGCAGCAGCAGCAGCTACCAAGCAGCAGCAGCAGCAGAAGCAGCTACCAAGCAGCAGCAGCATCAACAGCAGCTAGCAAGCAGCAGCAGCAGCACCTGCAGCAGGCAGCAGGTACCCGGCAGCAGCAGCAGGTACAGTACCAAGCAGAAGCAGCAGCAGCAGCAGCAGCAGGAGCAGCTACCAAGCAGCAGCAGCAGCAGGAGCAGCTACCAAGCAGCAGCAGCAGCAGCAGCAGCAGCTACCAAGCAGCAGCAGCAGAAGCAGCTACCAAGCAGCAGCAGCAGCTACCGAGGCGGCAGCAGCAGCAGCAGCCACCAAGCAGCAGCAGCAGCAGCCACCAAGCAGTAGCAGCAGCGGCAGCAGCTACAGCAGCAGCAGCAGGAGCAGCTACCAAGCAGCAGCAGCCACCAAGCAGTAGCAGAAGCAGCAGCAGCAGCGGCGGCAGCAGCTACAGCAGCAGCAGCTACCAAGCAGCAAGCAGGCAGCAGCAAGCAGCCAGCAGCAGCAGCAGCAGCAGCCAGCCAGCAGCCAGCAGCCAGCAGCCAGCAGCCGCAGCAGCAGCCAGCAGCCAGCAGCCAGCAGCCAGCAGCCAGCAGCAGCAGC
>CAXAMN010011692.1:48988-81065 GCA_963970005.1 Durusdinium trenchii
AGCAGCAGCAGCCACCAAGCAGTAGCAGCAGCAGCAGCAGCGGCAGCAGCTACAGCAGCAGCGCTACCAAGCAGCAGCAGCGGCAGCAGCTACAGCAGCAGCAGCTACCAAGCAGCAGCAGGAGCAGCTACCAAGCAGCAGCAGCAGCCACCAAGCAGTAGCAGCAGCAGCAGCAGCGGCAGCTACCAAGCAGCAGCAGCAGCAGCAGCAGCAGCAGCTACCAAGCAGCAAGCAGGCAGCAGCAAGCAGCCAGCAGCAGCTAGCAGCCAGCAGCAAGCAGCAGCAAGCAGCCAGCAGCAGCAGCAGCAGGTACAGTACCAAGCAGAAGCAGCAGGCACAGTACCAAGCAGAAGCAGCAGGTACAGTACCAAGCAGAAGCAGCAGGTACCAAGCAGAAGCAGCAGGTACAGTACCAAGCAGAAGCAGCAGGTACAGTACCAAGCGGAGGCAGCAGCAGCAGCAGCAGCAGCAGCAAGCAGCAGCAGCTACCAAGCAGCAGCCAGCAGCAAGCAGCCAGCAGCAGCAGCAGCTACCAAGCAGCAGCCAGCAGCAAGCAGGCAGCAGCAGCAAGCAAGCAGCAGCAGCAGGCAGCCAGCAGCAAGCAAGCAGCAGCAGGCAGCTACCAAGCTACCAAGCTACCAAGCAGCAGCAGCTACGAAGCTACCAAGCAGCAGCTACCAAGCTACCAAGCAGCAGCAACTACCAAGCTACCAAGCAGCAGTAGCTACCAAGCAGCAGCAGCTACCAAGCAGAAGCAGCAGCTACCAAGCAGAAGCAGCAGCTACCAAGCAGCAGCAGCAGCAGCAGGAGCAACTACCAAGCAGCAGCAGCAGCAGGAGCAGCAGCAGCAGCAAACCACCAAGCAGCAGCTACCAAGCAGCAGCAGTAGTAGCAAACCACCAAGCAACAGCAGCAACAGCAGCAAAAGAGCAGCAACTAAGAAACATACAAACAGGAGCAGCAGCAGCAGCGACAAAGAACAGCAACAGCACGTTGGGAACTGAGAACGGGTCCGGGGGTGAAGGGTGGAATTCAACCCGCGCGGGGAGAAGGGGAGGAGGAGAGGGGAGGCGAGGAGAGGAGAGGGGAGGGGAAGGGAGGGGGGGGGGGGGGCCTAACCCTGAAATATCAGGCGTTAGCACTCAGGTCCTGGGTTCCCACCCTCCTTGCTAAAGCAAGACAGACTCCAGCTAGCTACAGCTAGCTTTCGTGATTTTCAAGCGAGAGAGCTTTGGTGTTTAATTTTGGCGTGCCAGAAATTGCACATCGTTGTGGCCACAAAGCACAACGCAGGTTCATCTGTGCAAAGCAGTGTCCACATTCGTGTGCGCGCTGATGGCTCTGTGGGAGCAGCCTGCTGAAAGAAAAAGCCTTCACGCCTTCAGGTCGCCAGTCGACCTCCTCATTTGGGGTGGGCCATCGACAGATGCTCCGCGCCGCTCAGTGCACACACAGTGCACGCCTCAGTGCACGCCCCAGTGCACGCAGCCACTTCCCTCTAAATAGCGTTTCGCGCTAACGGCATCAAAAAACAATAAAATGTAATGTTTCCAAACTTGATCGCTTTCAGAGATGCAGCGGCGATTTGCTGCTAATTTTCATGCCTTTGGGGCCGTGCGCTGGGGCCGTGCACTGGGCGTGCACTGAGCGTGCACTGTGATTTCTGGGCCAGGGATTCAAGCGCGGGCAATTTATGAGTTCAGACTGCTTACGGGCCTACAGCCAACACGCACACGGTTGCAAAAACTGAGCCCACGCGATTCCACGGCAGCAAACACGTACACAGTTGCATATCGGCGTGTGTTTGGCAATTACGCTTGCGCATGTTGTTTTGATTGACAGACAGACGCGCAGACACATTGCTTTTGCCAGACAGTACTCCTTGGGGAGTCGTGCGTCATCTCAGCAGACACAACTGTTGCGGCTATAAACAGCCAAACACGCGGCACAGGAGTCATTTTGCATTTTCAAGCGAGAGAGCTTTGGCGCTTAATTTGGCGCGCCAGAAATTGCACATCATTGTGGCCACAAAGCACAACGCAGGTTCATCTGTGCAAAGCAGTGTCCACATTCGTGTGCGCGCTGATGGCTCTGCGCGAGCGGCCTGCTGAAAGAAAAAGCCTTCAGGACTTCAGGTCGCCAGTCGACCTCCTCTTTTGGGGTGGGCCATCGACAGATGCTCCGCGCTGCGCCTTGCACAGTGCACGCTCATGCAGCGCACACACATTTGGGGCCGCGCGCTGGGGCCGTGCACTGAGCGCGCACTGGGCGTGCACTGAGCGCGCACTGTGATTTCTGGGCCAGGGATTCAAGCGCGGGCGGTTTATTAGTTCAGACTGCTTACGTGCCTACAGCCAACACGCACACGGTTGCAAAAACTGATCCCACGCGATTCCACGGCAGCAAATACGTACACAGTTGCATATCGGTGTGTGTGTGTTTGGCATTTACGCTTGCGCATGTTTTTTTGATTGACAGACAGACGCAGACACATTGCTTTTGCCAGACAGTACTCCTTGGGGAGTCGCGCGTCATCTCAGCAGACATAACTGTTGCGGCTATAAACAGCCAAACACGCAGCACAGGAGTCATTTTGCATTTTCAAGCGAGTGAGCTTTGGTGTTTAATTTTGGCGTGCCAGAAATTGCGCATCATTGTGGCCACAAAGCACAACGCAGGTTCATCTGTGCAAAGCAGTGTCCACATTCGTGTGCGCGCTGATGGCTCTGTGGGAGCGGCCTGCTGAAAGACAAAGCCTTCAAGCCTTCAGGTCGCCAGTCGACCTCCTCTTTTGGGGTGGGCCATCGACAGATGCTCCGTGCTGCGCCTTGCACAGCGCACGCTCAGTGCACGCACAGTGCACGCCCCAGCGCACGCAGCCACTTCCCTGTAAATAGCAGCGTTTGGCGCCAACGGCATGAAAAAAACATAACATGTTATTTTTCCAAATTTTGTCGCTTTCAGAGATGCAGCGGCGATTTGCTGCTAATTTTCATGGCTTTGGGGCCGTGCACTGGGGCCGCGCACTGGGCGTGCACTGAGGGCGCACTGTGATTTCTGGGCCAGGGATTCAAGCGCGGGCAATTTATGAGTTCAGACTGCTTACGGGCCTACAGCCAACACGCACACGGTTGCAAAAACTGAGCCCACGCGATTCCACGGCAGCAAAAACGTACACAGTTGCATATCGGCGCGTGTTTGGCAATTACGCTTGCGCATGTTGTTTTGATTGACAGACAGACGCAGCCACATTGCTTTTGCCAGACAGTACTCCTTGGGGAGTCGTGCGTCATCTCAGCAGACACAACTGTTGCGGCTATAAACAGCCAAACACGCAACACAGGAGTCGTTTTGCTTGTTCCAGCGCGAGAGCTTTGGTGTTTAATTTGGCATGCCAGAAATTGCGCATCATTGTGGTCACAAAGCAAGACGCAGGTTCATCTGTGCAAAGCAGTGTCCACATTCGTGTACGCGCTGATGGCTCTGTGGGAGCGGCCTGCTGCCAATTTCGGGAAAAGCTAGCTGTTCGAGAGAGAGCTTGAAAGGCATTCAGCGAGGTTGCCAACTCGCAAGCTCTTCGTCGCGCAATACAGCAAAGATCACGACCTCAACGCAAGGTCTTCCATCCAGGCGACTGGATCATGGCCTGGATTGGTCCACTGAAAGCGATAGTGCAAGAAGATCAAAACATCATATGGGCTGCGCTTGGAAACAAGTTGTTTAGAATCGCTCCGGAACATGCTAGGCCGCTATCAGCAGTTGAAGAAGTCCAACATCAACCAAAGTCGACCTCACCGGAAATGGACACCATGCTGGAACAACTCAAATCCGGAAATACCCGTTTTGTTGACCTTCCCATAGCACCTGGGTATCCCGAAACGTTTCAACCATCCGATAGATCCGAGGTTGAACGTAGCAGTGAACAACCGGATGATGAACCCGAAACAGGGGTAATTCCAGGGTCAAAGGATAATCTCGACTACACTCCCTCCATTGCACCAGCTGAAGAACCCACAGTACCGTCACCAGAACCCGCACCAGAGGCTCCAGAAAACATCCCGGTTCCTGGAGATGATGATGAAGAACTGTTGTCTGACCTTGGAAGAAGACCAAGCTCGGAAATTCGATATAGATGTCATGGCCTCAGACCCCGATCACTTAAGAAACGACCCCAGGCCATATGAATGTGCTTTCCTCGTGTCCGCAGCCAAGAAACAGAAAACGGAAGTTGAACTAGCTGTCCTGACTCCTCATGAAAAGAAGTTGTTCGTGAAAGCAAAAGAAAAGGAGATTCAGAGTTGGCTGGACACGCAGGCGGTCTGCCGCATTCTCAGAAACAATATTCCAGAACAAAATGTTCTGAAATGCCGATGGATCCTCACCTGGAAGGATGCTGACACGAACTCTCATTTGAACACAGTCAATCAGTCGGCAAACTGAAAAGCCAAAGCTCGCCTCGAAATCCTGGGATACCAGGATCCCGTGTTGAGTAATTGAGTAACCCAGAACGATATAGTCCAACCCTATCCAAGCTTCCCAGGAATCTGTTGCTCCAAACATGTGTTTCGAATAAATGGACAATTGGAAGCTTCGACATCAAAACAGCATTCTTGAGAGGACGCGCCGACTCCAAACCTCCTGCAGAGCTTAGAGCAAAGTTGAACCTCCAACCCAAAGAGATATGCCGATTGCTGAAGGGGGCCTACGGCCTCGTGAACGCACCACTCTTGCGGTTCAAGGAACTCACCAAGGCATTGTTGGAACCTGGCTTTGAAGCAGCCCCGTTTTGACCCGTGTTGCTTTATCTTGTATGATGAACAACAACAAGCCAGAGGTGGTTGTTTGCTGGCGATATGGAATTTCACCAAAAGATCAGCCAATTGGAGAAAATCTTTCCGTTCGGATGTAAAAAGCAAATGAACTTTGTCTTTACGGGCCTATAGATCAACCAACAAGATGACTATACCATCACGGTAGATCAAACCCAATAAGTGAAAGACACTGATCCTATTAGTATCGATAAAGATAGAAAAACCAGACAGATGCACCAATCAACGAGGAAGAACGTCAAGCCTTTCGGGGACTCATCGGAAGCCTTCAATACGCAGCTGTCAACGACCAGATCTTGGAAGCCGATTCAGCTTTTTGCAAAGCAAAATAAATAATGTCCAGATCAATGATCTTATCGAGGGAAACAAACTCCCGCATGATGCCAAACTCCACTCGAAGGTGCAATGTCAGCATCATGTCCGGTTTGTGGCCTTCTCAGACGCATCATTCGCCTCAGAGAAAATACAATCATCACACCAAGGACTAATGATCATGACCGCGCATAAGAACATAGGGCTAAAACGCAGCGTAGTCAATCCAATCATGTGGTCTTCCAAGAAAATTCAAAGGTGGCAGTGAGCACCCTCTCAGCAGAGGCGATGGCTCTTGCGGCACAATGGATATCCTCGCATGGCGTCGACTGTATTGGGGATGGCTTCTGGACACAGTTGCCAATGGAGACTGGGAGACAAAACACTGCAAAAGCTTCCTCCAGCTTTTTCGGCACTCAAGGATGAACCTGATCTCTTAGACCCGAACACTTCCTTGAGCGAGAACCTTGAGACACTCCAAGCCATTGGAAAAACCGATTCCCTGATTGCCACAGATTGCAAAAGCCTTTACGACCTCATCAGCAGAACAGCACCTCCAGCATGCCAGGAATTCCGGACATTGTTGCAGGCGAGGTTAATCAAGGAACACCTAGCCGCTAGCCACCGGCGTTGCCATCCGGTGGGTCCCGTTAAATGCTCAAGTGGCCGATTGCCTCACCAAAGTCATGGACACTACCTCACTCCGTGAATTACTTCAGGTAGGTAGGTGCCAACCCTGAAGAAGAGATCCGATCCTCCCGTCTCAAATGGGTCCGAAGCCATTTGCAGCCGACGACAGATCCCAACAAGTGAGAAAAGCCAAGACGTCTCCACTTGTGTGGCGAGATCTTCACCACTGCAGCTCTCCCAAGCCAGGTTCAAGAACTCAGCGATGTCTGACAGACTGAACACCAAACTTTGAAACCCAGGGAATAGGTCAGTGCGCAGCGACACTGCAGTGACTTCAAAAGCAAATTAGGAGGGAACATACTCTGAGGAGTACTTTTGGGAAAAGCACTGATGCTTCGAAACATGCTTGACAACTTAATTAGTTTTGGGAATGTCATTTGCAACCTGTCGCGTGTTCGAACCGCTTCATGAGTGTTTGTGCATCGCACCCTTTTCCTTCTCGAGACAAAGGGAGGGCGGGTGGTGAGCCGTTCATGCTACTTGAGATCAAGGATCTCAGCCGGTGAGCTTGGTGCGCCTCTTGGAAAAGACCGAGGCTACGGAAAGTGCAGGGCACTTGGAGCAACCACAGGTGTTTGGAAGGAGGGCTTCTGTTTGAATTGGTTTGCACGTTGTTCTATACGGTGAGAGCCCAATCCACCGGATCTTCCCTACCAGTGCCAGATCGAGTTTTGATACGTGTGTACGTAGGTACGTAGGTGGGTAGGTAGGTAGGTAGGTAAGTAGGTAGGTAGGTAGGTTAGGTTAGGTTAGGTTAGGTTAGGTTAGGTTAGGTTAGGTAGGTAGGTAGGCGCGTGCCTCCGGGCCTCCGGGCCTCCGTGCGTGCGTGCGTACGTGGGTGTTTGTTTGCCCTGCTTAACCCGCTCACAATGGTCGCAATGCGCATGCTGCATCCCAAAAGTTGCTTCAGAAGGATCTGAAGCGTCTTTGTGCATTACTCTAAAATGTGATGGTTGCATCTTGGCCGGCTGTGTCTGTTAACAACTTCATGTTTTGCTTGCACAAATCTACTGTAAGAAGATTTTGCAAGCTCTCGTGCATGACAAGTTCGCGGCATCTTTGGTGACCGTCTACCAAATTGTTGCAAGGGAGGTTTGGGGCGGCGCAAAGTGTTATGTTTCGTCCAAATGGCACTTCATACGGGTTCCTACATGCTACAATTTGTTGAAATTATTGGCACCCAGTCAACAACAGAAGCTATGGCAGAGTAAGAGGTACAACAACAACAACAACAATTTCACATGAAATGAAAGACATAAGCGAAGCTTCATTAGCAGAATGTGTTTGTAAATCCGACATTCAGGCGCAATCTGCATTAGCGTTAGATTACTGCAGCTGATCCGTGAGAGTGTCTTTGTGGGACACTGTGAAGCAGCTGGACTCTGCAGAGAAAGAGAGGAAGAGAGAAACAAAAAGAGAGGAAGAGAGAAACACTGTGAGAGAGAGGAAGAGAGAAACAAAAAGAGCAAGAGCGAGACGCCGAGAGCGCTTTTCATCAACCTTCACTGTGCCGAGACAGAGGGTTTGCAAGAAACCGTGTGCTGCCCTTTCATCATGGCAGCAGTCTGCACTAGCAGGAGTGCAGAGAAGGAGGGGACTTCAGGGGGACCTTTCCGAAATATGTAAACCAAAAATGGAACGATGACTCGTTGCGACAACAATAATTTTAGTATGTGTCTTGATGTCCTCTCAGTTGAAGCGCATCAGAATCTACTGTATAGAATGCTCGTGGATGGATCGGAGCAGTAGTGTACCTTCTTGCCAAAACAAGACTTGGGTGTCTGAAGGTCTGCTGGGCACACCACATCGTACGGGGATTCCTGCCTTTTGACAAGCATAGCATAACGGTAATGCACGCTTTTCCGTAGGGGCCTTTATGCCATCAAGGTCCTTCTGGTCCTTCTATGCATAGGAAGTTTTATTCTGTTGATTTCCCTGTAACTTCTGTACACTGGCATGCTTATTGCAGCCACCTCCAGGAGTGGAGGTGAAGTCTTTCTGTCGGTTTGAGCAGCATCCAGCTGCTCTTCGTAGGTTTGTTCGTATCTTTCATAATTTATACAGGTGTTTGAATCAATACTCGGGTTTCTCTGCAGGGTCAATTTGTGCAATCTTTGCGTGTCTTGGTGACTGGTGGGGAGCAAACGAGCTGCGACAATGAAAAAGTGTGGAGCTGACCCCTCTCCTGCTTGTATTTGCGAATCATTAAGAGCTCCACAGGGGGTGGGGGCAAACTGTACAGCGCTTCCTTGCTTTAAAAAACACCGTATAAAACCTTCTTGTCCTTCTTCTGCACCACACGCCGATACTGTTCCCATCTGAGTGCCGCGCTGACCTCTATGGGCACAATAACGTTGGCAAAGCGCGAGCCCGTCCCCTCAGCTTCTTGTTCCTAGTAGCTTCTTGTTACTAGTAGCGGTGCCAGGAGCCCCTAGTAGCGTGCTTGCTCCTAGTAGTAGGGCCAGGAGCACCTAGTAGCTTCTTGCCAATAGAAATGTCACATTGCACAAATCCAATTAGAGTTTGCAGCCAACTGCTCTTTTCGCGCCTCCCGGTGGACAAGAACAACCTCCAGCTCATGACTCAGCTCCTGCTTCGTCCCTTCTGCAACCAAAGCAGGCTTGCGCAGTTGGATGCTCCTCAAACAGGCACCGTTGAGAACATGCCACGCAGACTTGTACTGATTGATCCTGCACTGGGCACAAAAGGAACGCGTGTGAGAGAGAGAGAGAGCTCCGCTTTACAAAAAGACAAGTCAAAGAAGGGAAGTCAGCTGCTGTAGATGGGCAATTTGTACAATGAAATCCGTGAGCAACAGAACCGTCTGTACCCCCCGCGCCCCTAAACTTCAAGGTTCCCTGGACCCCCGAAAGCATCCAACATTGAGGGACGCGTCTGCAGTTTAGACTTCCCCGTCTAGTCTGAATGCGGTATGATTTATCCATCCCTTGGCAGCGCAAATGCTCTTGGGCGTGCAACCATGAGTCTGCAAGCGATATTTCTGCTCCGCGGTCGTATTCGAATCCGGGGATGTCAACACGAAATTGGCCTGACGGCATTTGCAAAATGAATTGTTCAGGCGACACTGCACGGCAAGTTATATACAAGACTCAAGGATCAGCTGTCTCTTGGCCGCGCACGGTGATGTCGGCTGGAGCTTGGATGACGAGTGCATTATCAGTCAAAGTTGACATCAAAGGGCTTTTGTACCTGAGTCTGCACTTGCTCTTTTCTACACTCGGAAGTCACAATGTTGGAAACAAGTGGATGCTGCACATGCTTGCAGAAACGCACCCCGCGCTCATTGCAGCGCAGGCTCTCCAAGAAATCATACTTCAGGAGAACTGGAGCGACCAGTTGGGGATTTTGCAAGGCCCACCTTGCGTTGTTCGTGCTACAAACAATGTCCCGCCGCACAAATCCACAAGTCCTCTGCAATGCAGTGTGCCTGTATGTCTGCCCACTGCTGCCCATGATCGCGTCACATCCAGCGTCTGACAAGCCTTGCAAAAACGTGGACAACGGCAAGTATATCGGGGCATCTTCAGGAATGCGCACGCAATAGTAGTTGCAGAGCTGGTGGAGCACATTGATAACATTTTTCGATGGTGACACGTGCATTAAGGCAATTGGATTTGATGGCATCAAGCTTTATCCACCGAAAATTCGCTCCACTCAATGGCAACATGAATGAACCAGACGTAAAATATATATGCAAGAATCTGTTACCGAACTGTACACAGCTTCCAGTGAACAATCATATATATGTCTAATGTGTGCATGTATGCTCTATGCGCCGTCTTTAGCACCCGATACCCTTTTGACAAGCCTCTGTGCGCCGGCTCCACTTGTACACAATTTGTCACACACTTGACCGATGATTCCAGTGACACGTTTTCTTTTTGCGCCCTCTTCGCGTTGATTGACGGAGGCCTTTTTGATATTGAGTGTGAGTCTTAGGTTGTGCGAGCAATACTATTGTGCACAAGAGCGCCTCCCCGGGCACATTTCCCTAGGTCTGCAAAAGGGCCCGAGCGAGAGAGAGAGAGAGAAGAGAGAGAGAGAGAGCAAGCAAAGGATGTATATTAAACCCCCTCCAACGGGATGGGCCTGAACAAAGAGGGGCCCAAACCACCAAACCACTATGGCGCGTCCCACCAAGGGACAAACAGCGAATGCTGCACAAAGCAGCAACCCTTTTACGCTCGAGGTGAGCCCGTGGCTCAAGCGCTGCGGCGGTCGGAGAACATCAGAACATCGACACCTGATTCAATCACATGTCATCGCACCAGTCCAAAGCTTTTCTTGGATCATGCGCGATCAAGCCCTGTAGGTCCTTCATTTGTTGGACCGCTGAGGTGCCAAGGCGTTTCGCCCTTTTCTCAGACTGCACGAAGTTCTCATCGAACCGCAGCCGCCAAACATTGTTCTTCTTGAACTGCGCCAAGCCACCCCCGCAAGTCCGACTTTTCTTCGTCAGACTGTCTGACAGGTTCCAATTGCCGCTCACCCACACCAAGCGGCATTGCTCTATTTGCGCTGCTCTTTGAGTTGCTCTTTGAGCTGGTAGCCCTGCAATGCGCTTCTTGCATTGCTCATGCCCAGCAGTAGGGCATCTGTCTTGTTGCAGGCGTCGAACACTCCTTTGGAGTCGGTGACGACGATGCCCTTCACGTAGCCGACAAGCTTGTTGGCCTTGTCGAGGACGTTGCCATCATTGATGGCGCAGCAGCCATTGAGCTGCGCCCACATGAACCTTACGCGGAAGTTGGAGTCTTCTCCTTCCAGCGTAGCTTGCATTTCGCCATCGTTGGTGGAGATGGCTTTGCGCTTTAAGCGCCATGAACGCCAGCTGATGGTATTCAGCTTTCTGGCGTCTCCATTGGCCTGCTCTGGGCCTCCGAGACATGTCAGGATGCCTCCTGTTGAGCCGCCCTGCGGCCTGTTGGCGTGCGCCTGATCCGCCATGGTCACGAACACTGTTGCCAGTGATCAATGCGCAGCAGCTGCCACAAGCGGATCTGCATCGGATCCTTCTTGAGATCCTTGATCAACTGGTTGATTTTTTTTTCGACAGCCATGTTCTTGTTGACCGTGAGCTCGGTGAGTAGAAGTTTCACCCTTGCGCAGGCTTGGATCTGCGTCTGGGTCGCTGCCCATTGTAGAGCTCCAAGTGAGGCTCTGCAAGCCGCCATCTCACCATCTGTGAGGTTCGTCTTGGGGTCTTGACGAAGTCGTTCATCCCTGATGGCCAGCGGTGGAAGGTCTTCCAGGTAGAAGTCCTGGTTGAGCTCAACATAGCGCTCCTTGCTCTTGTTGACCACTTCCACATTGAGGCCAGCGTAGCGGAAGTTCTCTTCCTTCTTGGAACCCCAGGCATAGAGCTCGTCGATGCTCTTGCGGACCTGGAGTTGGGTGTCGTTGCACAAGTCGCCAGCTCTCATGAAGTCATCGACGTGGCCGCCAACGAAACCAATCAAGCGGTATTGGTCCGCTTCATTGATCGGAGTGGGGTTCTCTTCCACCCAAATCCAGAATGAGCTGTCTCCAATCAGGCGGTAAGCTCCAATGCTTTTGAGCTTGGCGTCAACGTCGTGCCAGAGCTCTCGCGGCGCATCAGCATTGCCGTAGACGTTCCGGAGAATCCGGAGCAGTTCACCATCACCAGCTCCGAGGGCGTGACGAAGTTCTGGAACTCCAGGCGGTCCTCCATCACACCTTCTCCTGTCTGGAGGAACGCCGTCTTGAGGTCCAAACTCTCCAGCTTCCAATCGCGTTGAGCGATGACCGTGAGAGAGAGGCGCCTCATCAACTGACTTGAAACTGGAGCCATTGTGACCAGTAACCACCCTTGAGGTCTGGGGGCTGGAAGCCTAGAAGGACGATTCTAGCTTTGGCTTTGCGGGTGAGGGACTCATCATAGACCGTGGTGTCCGGGTTTGCCAAACGGTCCGCTCGGGCTTGGTTGCGATATTCTTCTGGCACTGGTTTCCAAACCAAGACCCATCGTGCTCGAAGCACATGATCAGATTGCTGTGCCTCTTGCTGCTCCTCGTAGGTCAAGCAGCGGCGTACAGCTTGGGTCTTGAGGAACGATGAAACCTCGCCACCTTTGGCATTGGTCATCAGGCGTCGCTCCTCCGAGTTGAGACATGCGCACCATGTTCCGAGGTGCGGGATGTCCAGATGCTTGGTGGAGTCGATGTAGTTGGATGGCCCAGTTCTTCTTGTCATCCTCGGATGGAGGTGGTTCTTGATCTTCTTCATCATCATCAGCTTCATGAGGTTGTCCGGAATGCCCATCTTGAGCTGCATATAGGGTGTGGTCCCCAGAAGTGGCGATAGCTGAAGAATTGCTGAAGCACAGCAGCTGTGTTTGGAAGCTGCTTGCGTACCAAGGGCGACTGCTCCAGCTTGTTCAGGAGGTTGTGCACGCGGTTGGTGCCTGAGAGTTCTTCCAAGCTCCATGACATGGCCAAAAGCCTTGCAGGTCCAGTGAGGCGAGCGACAAGACGAGCTCCAAGTGGGGACCTCTGGCTTTTCTTTGTCCCCATCGTGTACCAAAGAACCTCTCTTTCACACCTGCACCATCCTCGAGGGTTGCCATCCCATGATGGAATGGTCTCAGCAACCTGTTTGCCCTCCATGGCCAAAATGGCGAGAGCAAAGAAAGAAGCCGCCTCTTTGAGGCAAGGTGCAAAAGTGAAGACCTCGTTGAGGTACAGCCAGCAGAAAGTAGCCCTCAACTTGTAATGGATGAAGTCGAAGTCCAGGAAAAGGCTATGGATAGTCCCGAAAGGAGAAAGTTCAGGATGTCAAAGTCCCGGATGTAGTGTCAGCCTTGGCGTTGCCGGCCAACCGGGAAGTAGCGATACCCAATCACAACCTCCCCCGATGGCAGCACCACGTTGAGAAGGCCTCCTTCTTGCTGCCAACGCCCAGCTCGCGTTGGTTGAGCTTGCCGAGGATCGTTGTTGAAGATGCTCCAAAGAGCCGCTGCAGCCCATATGTTCTTCTCGTCGGTGAAGGTCCTCACCAGGTTCAGGCTCTGGATCAGGCTCCGGGCGATCCCGGGTTCGTGATGTCCTTGCATCCACCTGAGCACGAAGCTGCGGGGTGAAGATATTGTAAGGACGCGAACCACCAGGCGGGGAATGAGAGACCTCGGAGAACCGCAGGAAGTAGGCCGCCACGAAGCCCCAGGCAAAGCTCCGCTGCCAATGCAACGGGATGGGCCTACACCAAGAGGGGCCCAAACCACCAAACCACTATGGCGCGTCCCACCAAGGGACAAACAGCGAATGCTGCACAAAGCAGCAACCCTTTCACGCTCGAGGTGAGCCCGTGGCTCAAGCGCTGCGGCGGTCAGAGAACATCGACACATGGTTCAATCACATGTCATCGCACCCCCTGAACCTGCCTAGCTCATTCTGTATCCTGAAGGGTGTAGAAGCTTACAGCAGCTACAAGCACATGATTTGCCCGTCTTCTTCCCAATGGCTCACATCAGAGCAAGACAGTCTCAGTGCTGTCCAGCTACACCAGGGCCGAGAAGGATAGAATGCGAGGCGAAAACAATTGGCCAACGTTCACGTAGAGAGATACCACACAACCAGAAGAAACGTACTTAAAGGTTCAAGGCGTTTAGTATTTGGATGTGCTGCTTGGTGCTACTTAGGAAGTAGCCTATCTTGAGATATAACTTATGTAAGTGAAGATATAAATGACTTTTCTATGACAACTATTTATCATCACTTACTATCTATGACGCATCAATTACTTTGTGTTGTAACTATGTAAGCTACTCACTATCTAATTTGTATCTACTTATGCTAAGTGAGCTAAGTACTTACCACACATACAAGCCAGACCCCCAAGTCAAGGACAAGGTCAGGAGCACAGATGTGGCGCGCAGCTGCTGGCGTCGCCCTACTTCAGGGTACGCCTCCCCCGCCGAGGGCCGTCGAGAGGTTGTGGTTGAACGGGGCAACTCATGCAGACATGCCATGCAGAGGCTCATTTGCTTGCAGTTGCTTTTACCGGTGAAGTCTGCAGTGTTTTTCGAGTGGGCAATTCAGAATGTTTCTTGCCTTTACATGGCTTTCATGAGGTTTCCTGTTGTCATGTGACATGACATGGCCAGACGTGACATGGTTTTCCTGTTTTCATGTGGCGTGACATGGCATGACATGTCGTGGTTTCCTGTTTTCATGTCACATGACATGGCATGACCTGGTTTCCTGTTTTCATGTGACATGGCATGACACGGCCATGACATGCTTTCCTGTTTTCCTGTGACATGACATGGCATGACATGACATGACACGGCCATGACATGGCGTGACATGACATGTCATGTGGAGAACTCCAACATGTTCTGCATGATGCAAAGGCACAAACACTTCTGCAGTCAGATGTGTGGTCAAGAACTTGAAATACCATTTTCTGTATCATTTATACCGGGGGACCATGAAGGTGTCATGACAAACATGTTCACATGAAGGTGACAATCTCAGAACATGAGTTTCATGAGTTTCATGTGTCAAACACTCTGACATTGCACATGCATGAGTCTCAGAACAAGCATGAGCGTCATGAAAGGTCCCGATCTCACAAATATATGTTCACCCATGTCACAAACATGTTCTCACACATGACCACTCCTCTCACAAACGTTTTCACACATGTTCACAAATCTCCCCAAAAAAGTTCACGTCTGACCACTGCTTCACTGCGCCGAGCATCATGGCACTTCCTTGTCACGTGGTGGATGGAATGCAAGAGCTCCTGCGCAAGGATCCTGAGAAGTTGGTGAAGACCGTGCAGTCCTGCCTGGACTTTTTGACGGAGCACGGCATTGTCACGACAATGAAGCTGCCACCACTGGCAGTTGGAGTCCACCCTTCCAACCGCGATGGTTTTGGAGTGAACCCAAGAGACGTTCACGAGCTCATCGACAACATCACTGCCGTTGGATGGGTGGATGCCAAAGTGGCAGGCATAGCAGTTGAGATTGAGGATTTGTGAAAGATTCTCACGATCCAAAAAAAATCCGTTATGACATGCCTTTCATCACATGACACGAACCTCATGTTGCACAACCATGACATGGCATGCCCTCCGCATTCAGCCTGCCGCTCCTAGGCTTGGAGCTGTTGAACACGCTTCGACGTGTCAGATGCTCAATGAAAACGGTCTGCAGACAATTCTGGACACCATTCATGCTGCTTGAAGTAGATTCGAGAGTGGACCCATTCTTCAGCAGATGTGATCTCCAAGTCTTCTATAGAGGTTCAAAGGTTGAGGTTTTGAGCATCCGTTTTGAGGCGTGAGCGATCTTCTTGATCTTCCTGGCAGACCTGATGCCGGCTTTGCGGCCTGACCCTTGGTCGCACGACCTTCACCCCGGCAGGTCGTGAGCTGAAAGACAGTGAATCCCAATATATTATTGTTTATAATTTTATAAAAATTTCATTGGGTAATGCTTCACCATTTTCTAATATTATAAAATTGATTGGGTAATGCACATTTTTTTAATACTATAAAATTTCATTGAGTAATGCAGCAAAATGTTTTTATTATTAAAAATTTTCATTGGGTAATGCAGCAAAATTTTGTAATACTATAACATTTCATTGGGTAATGCAGCACATTTGGTATAATATTATATATAAAATTTCATTGGGTAATGCACCAAATTTTGTATAATATTACAAAAATTCATTGGGTAATGCAGCAAAAAAAACATATTATAAAATTTCATTGGGTAATGCAGCAAAATTTTTATGATATTATAAAACTTCATTGGGTAATGCTGCACAATTTATATAATGTTATAAAAACCTAGGTCTAGAGCCAATCATATTTTCACAATATTGCTAAACTACAGTCTTCTAACATGTTGGTGGCTGAGACGGGCTGACACAAGTTGAGACTAGTTTCAGACGATTTTGCAGACCACACGCAGTGATGAAACGCAGTTGGAACGGCTTTTGTGAGGAGCCCTAGTCTTGCTCTGAGCACTTGCCGAACTGGTCAACTGCTAGAGGTTTGAGACAATGTTTAAAAACACTTTGAGATGCGGTTGAGCTCTACAGTCTTACACTGAACATTGGCCAACCCAGTCAACTGCTAGAGGTTTGAGTGAGAAATTGTTTTGCGAGTGGTTGTTCACAGCTGTACTTGTGTTGTGCTCTCTCACGTCTACAGCAGTTCTTCTGTCTGTTGTTCTTGTTGTTGTCATGTGAAGCGCAAGGCAAACAACATGACAAAATCCATGACCATGACAACGTGTCAGGACGCATGTCAACACAATATAGGACAGCGTGTGGAGACATGTGTCAACAGTTCATTTTGATGGGCATGACATCCTGCTTCTTCTCCTTAATCATGTTTGTTTTGGTGTGTGATGTCCCAACTCCTATCGGAGCTGAACGATATCCAATCCTTCCTCACAGCGCAGAAGAACACTTTGGGGAAGCACTTCACTGAAGTACGGGACGCGCAAGCAAAAGGTTTGGTTGGGACGCTCTGCTTGCGCTTTTCACATGTCATGTCACGCGTGCACGTTTTGGGCTTTTGTTTGTGGGAGGGCGGGTTAGTTGTTGTCAAAGTTTGCCCGGGAGATACAACTTCACTTGTCTACCTTCCAGAACAGTCATGGATCGGAATACTGGACGCCAAAGTTCCACAGCTGCTTGCATCTACCGTCCATGTGGAGAAAACATCAAGTGCTCCTGGCATGCTTCTGCCAGGAGAGGAAGCACCAAATGAAGCGCATAGTGAATCAAGTGAACAACCGGGACCCCGCCCGGTCGTTTGAAAAGAGTGTCATGCAGGACACTACTCTGAGACAGTTCGAGATGATGGATGATGAGGTTTCGATTCCACGCGAGTGGCCATGTTTGTTGGAGGCGCAGCCGGCTTCATCAAAGATCTCTGACATGATTTCGATGGCCCTTCAGCTTCCTGCCAATGTTGGTGTCAAGTCTTCACGAAAGGGCATCACCGGCTCGGCTGGTCTTTGTTGAGGCCACGGTCGACCGCAAACACATTGGCAAAGTGAGGTGGCTCTGCAGTGTTGAGGACACATGCATGGCATGCCTCGACGTGTGGAAGCATGTGACGCAGTCTCAACTGCCAGCTTGTGCCTCTTGCGTGTGTCACAGACACGTGCATGCACTGCATGAAGGAAGGGGGAGCGCTGGCGATCTGGTGAAAATAAGGCTTCTGCGTCAAGCTGTCAACATGTTCATGGGTTCACATGACATGCAGTCAACATGTACATGAGGGCAATATGACGTGCAGTCAACGCGTTCATGGGATCATATGACATACACTGGCCCCCTCGCAGGTGATGCCAGCAGCTGCCGTGCCCAGGAGGGAAGAGCGGCTCACACAGGGTTGGAACTCTTTTGGGGAAACACTTAGGACACCTACTAACTGCTCTAAGTGCACATAGCTAAGTGTGCTAAGTGTTTTCGTATGTGTTGTATATGGTTAGTATGTATGCTAAGTGTTTACTAACCACGGTGGACCTTTAAGTAGCTTGCGACATGCTTCAGCCGCCACAAGGAATTCGCAAATCGCAACGAATCTGAAGTGAATTTTTGCTTGATTGACTCATTAACGTTTTGTTGTCTTTTGCCTTCTTTCTATCTTGTTTTTTGCCTGCTGGTGGCCCTGCCTCTTAAGTCTTTACTTAATTATGTATATATATAAGTAGGCGCCTACTTGATTAAGTAAGGCTAGCAAGCTACTAGTTACCGGACGCAAAATAACTCATGCTTCTTCAAGAAAGCTCCCGAAGCTTCTTCAAGCGCTCGCACTCTTCATTTGGCTCCATGATTTTTTGGAAAAGTAACCTCTATATAAGAATATACTGTTTCAAAAATCCACGCCATGGTATTGAGAAGGGTGGAAGAGTAGCGAACCATAGCGGGCGTAGCCGTTTGCATCTGTTGAAGTGGAGGAGTGGACGCATATGCCCAGGAAGTGCATACCCAGAAAGTTGGGCCGTCCAAGCAGTGCTATGAATATACAGACATGTTGAAGGTGGGCAGCAGTCTGACACTTCAAAAGAAGCGCCCGATAATAGACTGTAAATCGGGGCAACTTTGTCGGCATGCGAGCCAGTGAAGGTTGATGGAAAGCGGAGAAACAAGGTGCCTGTGATACAATACAACATGGTTCTGGTCATGAAGGAAGAATGCAAGTGTCTAACACTCAAGAAGCTAGATACAGTAGATTTTGAGGGGTGCGCGTGTAAAGGAACTTTAGATTGACAAGTGATTTACAATATAAGCGTGTTGGTTTTCCGGCAGTTACATCACAAAACACTGCGCACACAACATATCGCCCATTCTTCCATGATTACACTACACAGAAAAAATGCACCACTTGATTTTTGTGCTATAGGTTCCACTCTTCCGTCGAAGTGAGGAAGGCTTTCGAAAGTCTTTGTTCTGGAGCACTGACAAATCAGTGTCGACTTTTGCAATGCCTGAGCCTGAACCTGTCAGGTAACACTTAAAAGAATGCCGCCACTGCAAAAGAGAATAAAATTAAATGTTTGAGAAATCAAGCACAAGTCACTAAGGGTTCTGGAAATAGAAAGGGAAGACAGACTGTGCAAACTAGATGTCACCGACAACATCCTACAACAATATGTCGGAACTCATTAAACCTGAATCATTGCAAAAGAATCGTGCAAAAAGAAATCAGAAACCTGCTAATCCCATCGGCCAATCCCCAGCACGTGTCGGACGAACGTTATTGCCCCCGCCCGCCCTACCCCTACACAAATTGTGAAAACGGTGCGGCACAAAAACACCGGGCGATACCGGGCGTCCTAGCAAGCTGCAGGCAATATGCGAAGTGATATCGTCTATATATACAGTAAATACAAAAAGGTACGCGCATAGAACCTCGACAAACCGATGACTTCAAAGCACCTCTGGAGACTGAAAGCACAGCAAGGAGCAAAAGCCGCTTCACCTGCAAATATATCAGAACATGTCAAAGAACTTGAAATGGCAAACTGTAAAACTGCCGCAGCCTGGGTTTCTCTGAACATTGGGTTGACGAACTGTCACGAAATATGAACCTGGCCAAGAACTCACTACAATCGAAGCCTGCATACCTGCATGCCCCGACCCAAAAAAAAGAAACAACTCCCCAGCTACCAGCCTGGTGGTTTTCCAAGGAGTTCACTCTCAGAAACTCTAACTGTGAGCCATGGTGTCAGCTGCGGCTTCGCTTTTGGAAAGCAACTCGTCTGCGTACATTCAATTCAACAAAAAATAACAACAGTACAAGAAAAACACAACATGCCTTTCCGTCGATGGAGATTGGACAAGCGATGGCGACCGTCTGCAAACATCCCCAAGGCACTTGTGGAACTTAACAGTGAGATCAAACTAAACTACTGCTCATGGACGCGCCATGTCCTACAACTCTTCCTGCCGCTGAAGTGTGGCTCGGCTCTCCTTGATTGCCGTCGATTGCCATAGCTGCTTGCCGCTTTCAGGATGAACTGTGGAGCCTGCCCAGGAGCAAGAAACAAAATTGTATAATTCGTTCATAGTGACCATAAGTATAAGTAAAGGCCCTGGAACTCACTGGGCAATGCTACCAAACACTGAATTATCCGGATCAAAATGTACATGTGCTTCGGAGCGACGCAAATGATCTGAAGAAAACATTCCAGTATTCAGAGCCTGTCCAGCTTCACTGGCACGAGATTTCAACCTGGAAACGCCCACTTCAGAAGAAAGTCCTAGAAACTTGAAACGTACAATTCTACTATTGTAAGGAGTGAGCACGACATTTCCATTCTGGGAGTGGGTGATGACTCCTGCAAGAGAAAGCGCCACAAACACAAACAGTCTGAACGAATTGATCCCAGCTGCAGTTTGTGAAGCTGAAACTCTCAAAATATCTGCCCCCCAAGCGCCTGAAGAATCCATGGCGATACGATCTGCAAAGACACATGAATGCCAAATACACCTGCTGGCTGCATATGCATTTGCCCGCATATCCTCACTTGTTGCGATTTAACACATTCGAGACTTCCGGTTTACAATGAGCATGTGGTGACTACCACTATTGTCATGGGTCATGAGTGTATAAAAGTCAAGCTGGAGCCAGCGACAAGAAGCAAAACATCTGGGCAAGCAAAACCACCATGAGCAAAAGTGTGTCAAAATGTTGGGAGTTTATCCAAACGCTCCGTCTGCCATGCGTTTGGTTCTGCTTTCGGCGTTGAAATTTTCCTTCCAATGCATACTCCTGTTTCAGGACGTCGGCTGGTGCTTCACCAAGTGGCTTGCTAGACCCCCCGTACTTTGCTGGGAGGTTCTGCACATCAATGAATTCACGCAGCGTCCTCAATGAAGAATCTTTCCCCACACAAACCCTTAATTTTTGCCGCTGCTTTTCAGAGAACAGTGGACTGAACAGATTGTAAATTTTGCCCCACCACGCCGGTGCATTGATCACGACCACAACGTGCTCTCGCTCTGGAAAGTGTTTTTGGATGATTGCTGACGTCGTCGAAAACATCTGCACCACTTGGAGTGTCAACATGGAGAAACGAAACCCCTCCATGTCAACAATAATTGTGCCTTCTGCAGCATCGTCACCCCCCAGCCACACATCCCAAGTGAACAATGTTTGCCAAATGTAATTGGCAGTGATTTCTTCCGTCCTCAAACCTTCTCTTGCTAATGCTCTTGGATCCATCTGGCCTAGAATTTCCCAGTAAGTTTGGCGTCCTGCCCGATCTTCTAGATGTAAGTATGTCGGGTAATGAGGGTGGATGCGAAAATACAGCGGGTTTGGTTTCTGCATGACATCGTCGTCTCCAATGGAACACCTCCATTGCAAAGTCTCCACCCAGCGTTTCATGGCCAACCGCTTATCCATGCCGCATGCCTTTATCATGTATTGCGGCAGCTTGCGGTCCAAACTTTCCAGATCATTTTCATTTGGGTTCGGGCCCAGTGCCGCAGCTTGGCATGATTTTGACATATGTTGTTCCATGTTGACGCAACTTTGTGGCGGAAGCATGTACAGAAAAACACTTGCAAGTACAATGGCGAACCGCGTTTTTTTGAGACATGGCGCTCGCCAAAATACGACCCATACGGCCAGAACTGGGCGGCAGAGCCGAAACGTCCTGCAAAACAAATAATGATTTTTCCGCATGCAATTTCAAAAAGATCTCGTTGCCCACTTTTTTAAAACGACCAAACAACTTACGGACCTACGCAACCACTTTGGTGTCTCCTTGCCCACCTGCAAGGCATTCAGTTGCTGGCGAACTCCTGCAGGATTCCTGCAGCGCCTCCCGTTTTCTCCGCGTTGTGCTCTGCGTGCTTTTCGCCTTTTGATGCTGTTGCATTGAGAAGGGCCCACGCTAAACTCCACAGGGACAACAGGACAACACAGCAACCCCAACGACTAACGAAAACAAAGCAAAGCGAACGCATTCTTAAAAGTTTCCACGTCACGGCCCTCCGGATAACTGTTGCAAAGCGACCGGTTTGCCGCGGTGGGCATGGTGGTCGGTGGTCGCAAATCAAAATAGTAGCAATAACAGTAGTAGTCGTCGTCATAGTAGTAGTAGTAGTAGTAGAAGTAAAGGTAGAAGTAGCAGTACTACTACTGGTACTAGTACTAGTAGTAGTAGTAGTAGTAGTAGCAGTAGTAGTAGTAATGGTGGTAGTAGTAGTAGCAGTAGTAGTAGTAGTTGTAGTAGTGGTAGTAGTAGTTGTTGTAGTTGTGGTAGTGGTAGTAGTGGTGGTAGTAGTAGTAGTAATAATTAGTAGTAGTAGTTGTTGTAGTTGTTGTAGTAGAAGTAGTAGCAACAGAAGCGAAGCAACAGTAGCAACAGTAGCAACAGCAACAATAGCAGTAGTGGTGGTAGTAGTGGTAGTAGTAGTCGTCAGTAGTCAGCAGCCAGTAGCCAGTAGCCAGTAGCAGTAGCAGTAGCAGTTGTCGTAGTGGTAGTCGTGGGAGTAGTCGTAGTCGTGGTCGCGGTCGTGGTCGTAGAAGAAGTAGTAGTAGAAGTAGTAGTTTGAACAGTAGCAACACGAGTAGTAGTCGTCGTCGTCATCCTGGAAGCATGCAGTAGTAGTAGTAGTAGTAGAAGTAGAAGTAGAAGTAGAAGTAGAAGGAAGTAGAAGTAGAAGTGGAAGGAGGTAGAAGTAGAAGTAGAAGTAGTAGTAGTAGTAGCAGTAGTGGCAGTGGTAGTAGTAGTAGTAGTAGAAGTAGTAGGGGGTAGTAGTCGTAGTAGTCGCGCTAGTAGTAGTTGTAGTAGTAGCAGAAGCAGAAGCAAGCAGTAGCAGTAGCGGTAGCAGTAGCAGTAGCAATAGCAGCAGTAGCAGTAGCAGCAGCAGCAGGAGGAGGAGTAGGAGTAGTAGTAGTAGTAGTTGAAGTAGTAGTTGTTGTTGCTGTTGTAGTGGTACAAGGTGAGACCCTGGAGTTGTTGAAGCTATATTGAACTAGAAGCTCACTATGGTGTACTATAGAGCCCTATAGGTTGTGTAAGTTTCCGATAAGTAAGTTACACATTTTTCTCCAAAAAAAACAGTTTACTGTTGGTGGTCTATGATAGAAAAAAGAGCTGGCCACACACACGTTGGCCGCGCCCCTGAACTGTGTGGCTGGGCTCTGTGGCCCGGCTCTGTGTCCAGGCCTTCTCCTCCTCTTGGCCGCGCCCCTGAACTCTGTGGCTGGGCTCTGTGGCCCAGCTCTGTGTCCAGGCCTTGTCCTCCCTCTTGGTGTCCTCCTCCTGTCCTCCTCTTGGCAATGTTGCTGAACTCTGTGGCTGGGCTCTGTGGCCCAGCTCTGTGCCCAGGCCTTGTCCTCCTCTTGGCCGCGCCCCTGAACTCTGTCAACTCTGTGGCTGGGCTCTGTGGCGCGCGCGCTCTGACGTACGCTCCAGAAAGGCGCGCTCAGAGCGCGCTCTAAAGAGAGAAAGACAAAGAAAGATAAACCTAAAGAAAGAGAGAGGGAGAGAGAGATGTAAAATTCAACATGACACTGTTCCCAACAACGGTGCCTCTAAGTCTGTGGGTGGCTCTGTGGCCCAGCTCTGTGTCCAGGCCTTCTTGTTCTTGTCTTTCTCTTGTCCTCCTTTTGGCCGCGCCCTCCTCTTATCCTCCTCTTGTCCTTGTCTTGGCCCCGCCCCTGAACTCTGTGGCCCGGCTCTGTGTCCGGTCTTGTCCTCCTCTGCCTTTTGTCCTGCTCTTGTCCTCCTCTTGCCCTTTTCTTGTCCTTGTCGTCCTCCTGTCCTCCTCTTGTCCTCCTCTCCTCCTTTTGTCCTGTTCTTGTCGTCTGGTTTTCGAACCCTGTGGTCCTCCGTCCTCCTGGTGTTGCCCGCTGTCCTCGTGCCACAGGCACAAACCCCGTGCCCTTCTTTTGTTGTTTGCCCAGGTCTGCCTGTCCTGCTTGTCCACGTTGTGGGCCCTTTTATCACCGTCTTATTCGGGGCTTGTCCCCTGCTTGGCCACGCCGTTTCTCCTATCTCCACCGCCTTGTCTGGGTATGTTTTCATGTGGCTACGAATGCAACAGTGACACAGTGTTCGAAATGCGATATCACCATCGGATCTTCTCGCGACATATATCCGGTATCCCATCGTTTTGCGCATGTGACATGGGCATCAGGAACTTGTGCGTTCAACCATTTATTGTTTAGGTGCAGTTCCCAAACAGCTGGAGGCTTTAGAAAAGTATACTTGCATTCTTTTCCACCAACATTGGAATTTTCGGAGTTGACGCCGACCCGACGAAAATGCTGACGCTGTTATACCTTACATAAAACTTGCTCGTTTCAATTTTGCTTTTCTAAAAAAGTATTGAAGTTGCCTGGAACTTACTGGAACTCAATTTTAGAAGTCTTTTCCAGAGAAAGTTTGTTTTGAAGACGAAAATTAGCAAAAAGTTAACAAAGGTATAAAAGTACAAAATTTAGCGCCCGCATGTTCGCATGGGCTCACAGTATCTGGACACGCCGGACATGGCTTGGGAGGAGCGGCAGGGCCGCTGGGCAGACGAGGCCGACCAGGAAGCTGGTTCGCAGTGGCAAGGCCGCTGGTCGGACGAGCCCTACGGTTGGCAGCGGCTGGCAGGACATCGCCTGCACGACACTGCCAATGAGCATGGCTGGCGGGGTGGTGGGATGCTGCTTGGCAGCCGGGCCGCTGGGGTCACGACTGGCACGAGCCGCGACCGCCGCACGTGACACCGCAGATGCGGCAGGCGATCCGTGAGGAGCCGCAGCGCCAGGGCGTGTCTCACCGCGAGGCCGAGCGACTTGCGCTCAGCCTGCGCCGCACCCGCGGTGGCAATGCCGCGCCACGCAGGGAGACGCGACATCCGCTACAGCGCACGCTACAGCAGCGGCAGAACCCCGCATTGCGGCAGAGCGCTGATTTTTTAAATTAGATTCAAAAAACAGCCGGAAACCAGAGACAAACAGAAACAAATCAGAGACAACCCGGATCCATCGGCTTTTGGATTTTTGATTCGAGTTTCCGGTCGGAATCCAAGGACAAATCCGGGGCCTTGAATTTTGTGTTTTAGGCTGCAGGTTCCAGGTCGGAATATTCCCACACGCACGCGTCGGCCTCTTTTTTTCGCTCTGGCCTGCAGGGTCGTCAAGGCTCTGAATGAATGCGATGATCTCACGAGCCATCAAGCTGAGTTGTCCCTTCGACTTCAATGGGGACCGAACCAAGAGCTCCTGTTTGGCTGTCCACCATGATCAACATAGGGCTGGTTTGAGCTCTCGATGCGTAGCTCCTCGGCCTCCTTGGCTTCCTCCTCCTCATAGAGATCAATGACCATCTCTCCATCTTCTTGGCCTCGATCCAGCGGTTGTGGATTTCGATCTACCTCTCCGGCCTTTGTGTAGCACAGATCCAATGAAATGATTGGAATTCCACTCAACCGCGAAGCTCCCGTCCTCATATGCTTGTCTGGTCGGCCTCGATGTTTCAAACATGCAGGACACCAGGGTTGGTACGGCGCGTGGGCGAGGCAATGCTTCTCCTACTCCTCCTGTGACGCGGCTGGAATGCCTGGTTGTTCTCTTGGTTGTCGAGCCACTTGCAACTGAGCTGCTGCCACTGCTTCTGCCGCCTTGAGCTCCATCTCCTTCATGTGGCTAACCAAGCGCTGATAGCACTTCAGACGACTCCCGGACTGGCTCACACCAAAGAAATTGCACGCCGCCCTTAACTGTCTCAAAGGGCCAACTGCAGTGAGCTGAATGCCATTGACCATGATGTGGTCAGGGGCCCCAGGCGCTCGCTTCCTGCTCCAACTTCTCCTCCTGCCTCCTCTCTCTGGTCGGCAGGTGGCTCTTCTTCTGGAATGCCAACATCCTCCTCCGCAATCTCATGACCACGGACCACCATTGGTTGCTCATCCAAATGGAGTCCAGTCTCAACTTCAAACCCCATGTCCTCCACGCTCATCGCCTCCTTGGTGAGGATAGTGACCACCATGACATTCTCATTGGCGCCCTCAATCTTTTCCTCCTGGTTGAGGACCCTGTGCAGGTCCTCACACATCTCCAGAAGCTGCCAACCACCAGCCACCTTTGCTAGCGTTGTTCTCCTCCAGTTCACTGCTGACGGGATATCTCCCACATACTGCGGGTTCTGGAAGGTCTTGCCCAAATGGATGCCAATCCACCTGTCTCCAAAGCACCTCCAACCTGTTTGGAGTCTCGTCTTCTCCTCCAGGTCCTCCTTGAGCTTTGCCTCGAGAACCCTCAGCTCCATTGAGATAGTCCTGACACTACCCTCTGCCACCAAGCTTTTGTTTTGAAGGCGCAGAGGAATCTTGATCTCACGATCACCTGAACCATAGACCAGGGAATGATTGGTAATTCCCCAGCCACTTTCCATCAGCCGTCCAAATGACAAGATCGGCTGCGCAATGCCCTTTGAGAAGTGGGCTTTCTCATAGATCTGGATCTCCTTCCCGTTCTCTGCCTCGAACACGAAGCAGACACTTTTGTAGCCCTCGATGGAGATTTGCTCACCTTGAGCGTCTTGCAACATAGGTCCATCCTCCTCAACCTCAACACCAGCTGCTAGGTAGGAGATCGGGAGAACTGTTGCACCTGCTCCCGAGTCCACAATGATTGAGCAGGTTCCGTAAGGATCATGCTCCTGGCTTCCAGCTCAAACCACCATAATGTTCAGTTCCTTCTCATCGTCCTCGTTGAAGTTCTCTTCGTCCAGGCGGTAGAACTGAATCATCCTCACCTGGCCATCATGCATCTGACCCCTCGAATCGAAGATCAAGGGTTCCTCAAATTCCTGTGAAACTGGGCTCAACTCAACAATCCTCTTCACCGTGGCTGTCTTGGCCGTCGTGGCCTGGCTCCCGCTGGTAGATGTCCACGTCGAGGAAGCATCCCCTTGGCTCTGTACCTGCTGTTGCGGCGAACCATCTGCCACTTGTCGTACTCGCCAGCAACTCGAGCTAGGTGACCAGGCTTGCCGCAGGTGTAGCACGTCTTGGCCCAGTATCATTCTTACCTTTCTGACCCGTCACCTTTTCCACTACCATAGTCTGAGCCCTTCTGTTGACCCTTTCCTTTGCCCTTCGAATTCTTGGCCTCTCCTTTGCCCTTGCCCTTGAAATTCTGGGTGTCTTTTGCTTTGAACTTGCCTTTGCCGTTCTCCCCCTTTAATCTCCATTGGAGCAGGTCCACCTGTGTCTTGGCCCAGCATCATCGTTGAGCTCCACTTCAATGTAGCGTTGTCATACTGGATGATCGCCTCTCGAAGTCGGGTGTAGTCCTGGCTTTCCGCTACGTGAAGCTGCAACCACATCTTAAGCGTCTTCCAGCTTGCTTCCTGTACGTTCGTACTCGGTGAAGGCCTCTTCAAGGCGAAGCAACTGGGTCAAAATGCCACCTTTCTTCATATCAAATTGACCCCACTCCAAAAATCATAGTCAGGAGTCCCAATGACCTGTTCTTGCTGGCGGGTTCAAGTGACTGCACCAGCATTCGATATGCTTCCATGCCGTTGGCCTCCTTGACCTGCTTGATGAGGAAGAGTGGACGATGACGAACCAGGGAGGCAAGCAAAGCATATAAAAATGACCCTCTCTGCCTTTCCTCGTCCGTCTGGATGGATGGGTCGATAGGGCGTTCTGGATGCTCCCGGATCTCCTTGATGTCCTCCACAAATCCTGCATCCAGGGAAGCAAGATACTGCTCCAGCCCCCACCTGGAGTCCCTCCATAGGGAAAGTTCATCTTCACGCGATTTGGGCTCGTAGCTACTGGGCTTGGGCAAACTCGAAACCATGCGCGATCATCGGCGCTGGACTTCTTGTTGATTGCTTCTGCAGCTAGACGGGCTGCCACACTCGCCTGCTCGGCAGCTTGCACCATCCTCATGGCCAACTCCTGGCCATCGAACTGCACCCCTGTCGGGGAGCCCGCTGGCGACCCAGCAGGTGATCTAAGTGGATCTCCTCCAAACCCTGCCATCTTCCTCCACAAGGACCTTCTTGGGTGCCAGGATGTAGCCACCATGGAACTCGGCCTTCACAAAGCCACCGGCACTGATTGCCGAAATGGCGCTGGAGCGCGCCCACCGGGTAGGGTCCAGCCCGGTCTAAAAGAGTTCCTCGGAGCCTCCAGCGAAACCCGAAGGAGTCGCCTTCTCAGGCTCCGCTACCATGCGGAAACTCTTTGACGCTGACAAGCGGTCTGCAGGTATCATGTACACTTCTCATTTGTGCGCGTCATGTCTTTGACATGTGGAGTGAGTACGTTTCATCTTGATTAGCACCTTTTTTTTCCTCACACCTTTTTCCGCGCACATCCGGTCGACGGCTAAGGGTGACAGTGGTTATGACAGTTTTTATGCTGGCCTGTCCCCAGACTTGTTGACAGTTTTTACCCTGGCCTGTCCCCAGGTTCGCAAAGTCCAATGGGTGGGTTAGGTGGAGGGGAGACGGCTGGGTTGGGGTGGGTCGGTGGAGGCATGGTGGGCGAGGAGCTGGCCAAGAGGCAGGGGGTCTCCGTCAATGTTTGCTTGTGGGGCGGAGTCCAAGCCCTGGAGGGATGCCGCATAGGCCGTGAAAGCCGCATGGGTGAGCATGTGGCGGACCAGCGGTGAAGCAAAGCTGCCGCAACTGCTTGCCGGAGCAGTGGTGTGGCTTGTCGTGCCCGGCATTGTGCCAGGAGGCGGAGGAAGGTGCAAGCTTCCTCGCTCCACCGTCCTCCAGTTTCGATCCCCAGGACGACGAGGCGACAGCGGCCGCCACGGGTGAGCTCTGGATAGACCCGCTCTTTGTTGCGGCGAGCGTCGTGGCGATGTCTGGGTTGGCTCTCCCGGGTGAGAGGGGAGACGAGGGTGGTGTCGACTGCGATTTGGGCACCCCCCCCACAAAGGCAAACCATTTGCGATGACTTCGATACGGCGGTCATCGAGGGTTTGGACATTGGGTATGTTCAAGTCAGCTACCCGGGTGTTGGTGGTCACCCTGGCCCCGGCCTCACGACAAATGCGAGCTGCTGCTCGTTCAAGTGGCCCGCCGCGACTGCGCAATAGCCCCGACTGTGCACAAGCTGATCGATGGTCACCAAGTGTGTCAAGAGTGCGACGGCATCGACAAGTCCTGGTGGACAGGGGGAGGGGCAGACGGAGTCTCCGAAGCATAAGCAAACGAAAGTGTTCGGAAGAGTAGGTGGACTCGGCGGTGTATGGGATGCTGGTGAATGCTCGGCTCGCATATGGTCCGGACTGGGAGTCTAGAAGGGCTTGGCTGGCTGGGGGCAGGTGGCTGTACACCTCGGCCCTGCAGGCTTCGTGGGTGGCCTTGGCGGCGGGCTGCTGCCATCCTCGGTGCTGGGGGCCCACTGGCTCGGGGTCGGCTGGGGGTGCCCGTTGTGGCCGATGAGGGTGTCCCACGAAGGGGGATCCCCATCGCAAATCCGAAGGGCGTGTGCAGCGGCCACTGTGCTGCTTGGATGGCTGGGGATGCATTGGTGGGGTCGCGCAGTTGTTGGGCGATGGGGTGGGCCAGGCTGGGAAGCTGTTGCTGGAGGATGGGGAGGGTGTCGGCCCAGGACCCCCAATGCGCAGCATTGGCATTGATGGTTGCGGCGGTCAAATTCTGTCAGGCACGTGGCAACGGCTTCGTCATGGCGTGTGGAGAACTCAGCGGTAGCTGGTGGCGGCAACATCCGCAAGATGTAGTTGGAGCGAGGGCTGGCGCAAAAGAGCAGGAGGAGCCAAGAAGCCTGCAGGTCTTGCAATTCTGGGAGACGAGACAGGAGCTCTTGATGGGTGGCTGAAAGATTGTTGAGGTGCTGGCCGGTGAAAACGTCAGATCCCAAGGGCGCCCCCAAAATGATCATGCCTTGCTCTGCTGCTGGCAACCCCTGGTCCCCGACCCACACGTCGGCCCCCAGGCTGGTTAAACTTGGCGGCTGCACGCCGGAGGCATTCCAAACTCTGGCCTTGCCGCGATGGAGCTGGATATGGGCCGTAGCACTTAGACGCTGTTCCAAAAGGTCGTAGACTGGGCGGACACGGGCTGGTTGGACCAGTGTGTAGATGTCGCTCCCCAGGTCGGAGTTGCTCTTGTACAGCTTGCAAGGCGGATCTCCGACCCAACGCGAACAAGGCTGGCATGAGCGGGTCGCCTTGTTCTCCGCCTTCGGCTTGAGTGACGGTGTGTGCTTCGCCGGTTGCATCATGCCACACGTATTGGGAGGCTTCGGTGTAGAAAAGCCGGACGAATGGCAAGCACTGGTTGGCATCAGGCACGGCGTGGAGGCCTCGCAGCATACTGTTTCTGGAGATGGTGTCGTATGCCCCGACGCCATCGACCGAGAGGACTGTCAGGTGGGGATCGGTCTGGGTCGCGACGGTGATGCCGTGCACAATGGCTTCGGTCCCGGCCCGGGTGGACAAAGCAAACTGGTGTGGGGAACAAGCTAGGTGGATTGGGGAAGCGAAGTGCTGGGCGATGCTGCGCGACACGACTCTGCGAAGGACGTCGCCTTCACTCTTTCCATTGTGTTTCTGCTGAGACTTGCCTCCGGGATCTGGTGGTTTGTCATAGCCCTTGCCCTTTGCTATCTCCCTTGCCTTTTCCTTTCCGGTCATAATCTTTGCCCTTGCCTTTGCTCTTGGAAAAGTCGTTGCCTTTCCTCTTTTTTCCGCACGCTAAGGCGGTCAACCTCCGTGGGGATTGCGCCGTCCGTGCCACTAAAAACAATTCCAAGCATCATGACATTCGGCGTTCGTCCATTTCATAGTGGCATTGTCATCCTGGATGATGGCCCCCCTGAGTTTCCAGTAGTCCTGGGGCTCGGCAACGTTCAGCTGAAGCCATGTCTTCAGTTGACGTCCAATGCATCTCATGAGGACAGCGAAACGAATGTTGTTCTTGAGTTTCAAGCCTCTTTTCTCGTATTCAGCAAAGCTTCCTCTAGGTGTAGTACCTGTCCCAGGATGCTGCCCAAATTCACCGAGGGGCGGTGGATCCCCATCTAGGTTGGAAAGACCAGCGGGAGGCAAGAAAAGCAACGAAGTTGCGAAGGCTTCCTGGGCTGCATGGGCCAGGAGGGCGGACGATCGGGCGATCAGGGCAGTGGTGGTCGATTGGCGAAGTGTGGGAGTGACTGTCCGAGCTTTGGCTCGTGCAAGTTGTCGGAGAAACGTGGCTGCCTCCTCGCTCCAACGACCTCCGACTTCGGTGGCCAGGACGACTATAAGCGACATCTCCCGGCTCCCTGCAACTCCGGGTGCGTGCGTTCTTTTGCTCGTCTGGCGTCCTGCAAAGCTGTTGCTGTGGCGGCGTGGGCGACCATCGCTGGTGAGTGGGGACACGAGGGTTGTGTCGATGGCCAGCTGGGACCCGTTCCACAAAGGTAGGCCGTTGGCCATCACTTCGATGCTGCGGCCGTCGCAGCGTTGGACGGACCTGATGTTGGACAGACGGGTGTGCATTGTTATTCGTGCCCCGCCTTCTCTGCAGACTCTAGCTGCCGCATGTTCGAGTGGCTCCCCGCGCGCGCGGAGCACCCTGGACCGGGGGCAGGCTGCACGGTGGTCGCCCTGTGGGGCTAGAGTGCGACGGCACCGGCAGGTGCGCTCAGAGAGGGGTAGGGGGAGCCGAAGGCGGCGGAGCAGGAGCAGTGGGGGGTATGTGGCTTCTGGTGAATAGGGGATGCTTGTGAATTGCGAATGGGCCTGATTTTGATATTTTCTCGCGCACTCTCATCCTTTCGAATAAGGGTTTGCCCCTGGTGTCACCACAATACCACCAGTCTCTGGTTTCTTGTGCTGTTTCTTCTGCCGGTGGAAACGTTTCTCCGCACATGCTGGTGAGCACTCTCTAAAGCAAGCAAAAACTGCAAGTGGCCACCACGTGCAGAGTTCGGAGCCCGACCTTCGCCGTAGTAGTAGTAGTAGTAGTAGAAGTAGTAGTAGTAGTCGTCGTAGTAGTAGTAGTCGTAGTAGTAGTAGTAGTAGTAGTCGTCGTAGTAGTCGTCGTCGTCGTCGTAGTAGTAGTAATAGTAGTAGTAGTAGTGGTAGTAGTAGTAGTAGTGGTGGTGGTAGTAGTAGTAGTAGTACTAGTAGTAGCATACTAGTAGTAGTATACTAGTAGTAGTAGTAGTAATAATACTAGTAGTAGTAGTAGTAGTAGCAGTAATAGCAGTAGTAGTAGTAGTCGTAGTAGTAAAGTAGTAGTAAAGAAGTAGTAAAGCAGTAGTAAAGTAGTAGTAGTAGTAGTAGTAAGTCGTAGTAGAAGTAGTAGTAGTAGTAGCAGTAGTAGTAGTAGTAAGTCGTAGTAGTAGACGTAGTAGTAGTCGTCGTCGTAGTAATAGTAGTCGTAGTAGTCAAAGGACGTTTAGTGTACGAAACTTCCGTGTTACGGACATTCAAGAACTGTTCATCCACTCATCAATACACCACGCATCATACAGTACACCACTCATCAATACACCACTCATCAATATACACCACTCATCAATACACCACTCATCATAGACCACTCGTCATACACCACTCTCATGCACCACTTATCATACACCACTCACCATACACTACTCATCAATACACCACTCATCAATACACCACTCATCATACACCACTCATCAATACACCACTCATCATACACCACTCATCATGCACTACTCATCATACACCACTCATCATACACCACTCATCATACACCACTCATCATACAC